>JAFVLL020009364.1:0-11977 GCA_021397915.2 Tor tambroides | reverse complement strand
GTCTGGGGCTGCATGAGTGCTGCCGGCACTGGGGAGCTACAGTTCATTGAGGGAACCCTGAATGCCAACATGTACTGTGACATACTGAAGCAGAGCATGATCCCCTCCCTTCGGAGACTGGGCCACAGGGCAGTATTCCAGCATGATAACGACCACTGCCTTGCTAGAGAAGCTAAGGGTAAAGGTGATGGACTGGCCAAGCATGTCTCCAGACCTAAATCCTATTGAGCATCTGTGGGGCATCCTCAAACGGAAGGTGAAGGAGCGCAAGGACTCCACCAGCTCCGTGATGTCATCATGGAGGAGTGGAAGAGTGGCAACCTGTGAAGCTCTGGTGAACTCCATGCCCAAGAGGGTTAAGGCAGTGCTGGAAAATAATGGTGGCCACACAAAATATTGACATTTCGGGCCCAATTTGGACATTTTCACTTAGGAGTGTACTCACTTTTGTGGCCAGCGGTTTAGGCATTAATGGCTATGTGTTGAGTTATTTTGAGGGGACAGAAAATTTACACTGTTATACAAGCTGTACACTCACTACTTTACATTGTAGCAAAGTGTCATTTCTTCAGTCTTGTCACATGAAAAGATATAAAATATTTACAAAAATGTGAGGGGTGTACTCACTTCTGTGAGATACTTATTTTATTTTATTTTTTCTTTCATAGTGGAACACTTGTATAAGTTTTCCCATTCTTTCATTAATTCTGTCCTTCCTTCCTTCTTTCCTTAATTTCTGGTTTGTAGGTCAGGTTTTTACTTGCCCTGACAATATTTATAAATATAATATGTATATTTTTTATATCAACACACATTTATTAGAAACATATTTTATGCATCAAGGTAAAACATTTATTTTACCTAAATAAACAATTTAAACAATATTTAATTACTAATAATTTAAAATAAGAATTTATTACATATAATGATTTTTATATTTTAATTGGCAATAAAAGCTGGTAAATTAGCATTCTAATATTATAATGTAAAAAATACACTATAACTCCATGAAAACATCATAAATGTAAATCCATGATAGCTATAGATAAAATTAAAAAAAAACAACAAAAAAAAACTTTTGCATTACATAAACATGTTGTGTTTTCTTTACATATGCCTGTGTGAGCAGCCCATCCTTGATGTCAAGAAGCCCAACAAGGCATTGCTTTTTGTCATCCTTAGTCCTGTGGGCTCATACTTCAGCACGGGTGCTAAACCAGTGTCTCTGTGGGCTGACTCCAAATACATCAGAGCTTGGAGAGGAGGGACAGGAGACTGCAAGATGGGAGGGTGAGTGAATGAGTAAGAGCGATTTCAATATTTTACACTAACCACTAAATGAATGAGGAGCATTGTTGCAAGATTATTGCCACATTTTTAGCCTTGATCCAAATGTGTGCAAGCTTGGTTTAATACCAAAGCCTCATAGTAAACTTTTGGATTTGTGTGTGCCAACAGCCATGTTTTAAATCTGTGCAGTCTTGCTTAAAATGTCTCACAAGAGAGTAGAATTATATGCAGAACGTCTCAGCAAAGCAGTCAGTACTGAATCAATTTCGGAAGGAATAATAATGACACAAGACAATGGGGTTTTTCAGGGCTAAGACAGATCTTTGATTGTGAGGAAGATACAATGTGTGAAACCTCATTTTTTAGGAACTATGGCGCGTCTATCTATGCCCAGTGTGAGGCAGTGGATTACGGCTGTCAGCAGGTTCTGTGGCTGTACAGGGACGACCATCAGATCACAGAGGTCGGCACCATGAACCTTTTCCTCTACTGGATCAATGAGAAAGGAGGTGATTGCTGTTTACATTTGTAAAAAGGTTTCACTCTGTTTTGATAGATAAAGTATTTTGGTTATGTATATTTACTTTAACAGAAAATACAAATTATGTGGAAGTCAAAGTTTAGGGAGGTCAAAGTAAATTTGCAGGACCTTCAGAAGGCTAGAATCAATGATTTAGATTCTCATGGAAGCTCATTTCTGCCAAAGAATAAAAAAGGTAATTGAGGGTTTCTGTGAATTGTAAAATATAAACTCTGAATTGTGTTAAAACTCAAACTTTACTGAAACTTTGGAAAAGTCTGTCTTTTTTTCCAGACGTCCAAAGTGCAGGTTTCTATCACGCAATTAGAAGTTTATATCTTGCAATTTCAAGTTTATAGCTAATAATTCTTTATTAAAAGAAAAAAAAGTCACAGTTGTGAGATATAAAGTCACACGAGTTTTTTTTTATTCCATGACGGACATAAACTTTCCTACTAAAGAACTCTAGTGGTCTAAAAGAAAATGTTTATTCACAGCAACTTTGTAATTTCTTCGTTAGAAATAGTATTTGAAAAAAAAGTTTAAAGATGAAAAACCTATGTTTTTTCTTTCCAGAGGAGGAGCTTGCAACGCCACCTTTAGATGGCATTATTTTGCCGGGCGTTACACGACAAAGCATCCTAGAACTTGCTCGCAAATGGGTAAAACCTGTCTAAACCATACTGTCAGGAAAAAAGTACAAAAAAATTATCTTTGTGAGTACAACAACTTGTCACTTTCACCCTGTTTGTTCCAAAACCTGTATGACTCTCTTTCTTTGGTGAAACACAAAAGAAGATATTTTGAAGAATGTTCATAACTAAACATCTTCAGTTCCCGTTGACTTTTTTGTCCATGCAATAGAAGTCAAGGGGAACCAACACTGTCGAGTTACCAACATTCTTCAAAATATCATCTATTGTGTTCCACAGAAGAAAAAGAGTCATACAGGTATGGAGTGACATGAGTAAATTACAACAGACTACTTTGAACCTTTTAGGGGTAAATAAGGTAAAAGTTGTCCCTTTTAAAAGGACACTGCCCCAGTGACATTTTTACACATTTATTCTCAGTATTTGGTTCAAAGTTTCATTTTATCTAACAGGGTGAGTTCAAAGTATCCGAGCGCTATTTGACCATGGCCAACCTGCAGCAGGCTCTGGAGGAAAACCGAGTGAGGGAGATGTTTGGTTCTGGAACCGCTTGTGTTGTTAGTCCAGTTGGCAGGATCTTGTATAAGGGAGAGGTGAGTTTAGTTTGTTTTGGATGGTTAGAGCACCGCACACTGGTTCAGTATCAAAACATACTAGCGAATCAACAGATATCTGTCTCTGGGTCAACATCTTAGCCAGTTTTTTTGGCACTTAACAAATTTTCAACATCCTTTCAACAACGTTTTTCTTATTCTAATCTTTTGCTGTATAGAATCTGCATATTCCATGTGAAGGAAGCTTTCCTCCACTTGCCTCCAGACTGCTAAAAGAGCTCACAGATATTCAGGTAAGACACCACACACACAACACACCACATGACATATTTTATAGCCCTATATAATGTATTTGAAACAGTGTTTAGAACGTAACAAATATTTCATGATTCTGTTAAAACAATATAAGTAAAACTCCTCTCTGATTAAGTCTTAAGCTGGTTGAAAACACTTTCTTTAACATAGCTTATAGTGACGTCATTGAATGTGCAATTAAATGCACTTAATTAAAGCAAAATATACTGGGTGTTATTTAGCGTTACACTAAATTTCAAACAAATACATTCATACTATGTTAGATTTGAAATTGTATCTGGAATTATTTTCAGTCATTTTACTGTCATGGAAATTTTAGTTTTATTTTTTCCTGCAGTTTGTTGTTTATTCATTCATTCATTCATTCTGCTTAATATACCTTTTAATGTTTAATTTATATAATATTAGTAACATTTCATAAAATAATTGTTTTATTTTTGTTATGTCATGGTGGAAGACTTGTTTAGGTAAGATTAGAGAGATTTTTGGTGATTGATGTGGTGAAGGGAACAAAAGGGGGCCTAAAAATTGGTTTATTGCGCCCTCAAGTGATGAAATGGAAGAATTAGGATTTTTCTTTAGGTCTTTCAATGTTTTACTTGTTATGTGGGGTTTACAATAAAAGAATTGTATTCTGGATACTCCTCAACAAGAACAAAAACCATTTTACCTCCACCTTTCCATCCCAAACCACACTGGACAAACAGAACAATCATATTGTGCCATTTTGTTTTCATCTTTGTAACATTTTTGCTTTTTTGCAGTATGGACGGACCCCCAGTGACTGGTCTTGCGTCGTATAAAGAAACCTCACCTATGTCAGCGTACACAAGCTCTTCAACACATTTAAAACATGCACATCATACAAAAAAGCTTTATTTGTGGCTCCATGGAATAATTACTTGCCACATTTTATGTATGTTTTTATAAAAAGTTTACCAGCTAACTAAAACCTAGTCTAGCAATAATATGTTGCTCTTGAGCATACTAAACCACTCAGATGGCTCCTTATGGTCACAGTTTATTCTAATCATCAGTAACCAGCAGATCACAGTTGGTGACCAACTGTTTCATTAAAACTAGTTGTTATTGCTGTTATATGAAGTATATGAGATATTTCCTCACCGTATAGTTAGGTTCAACTTTCATGATGCTCTATTGATGCTGGTAATAATATGCAATTACTGTCATATTCCACAAGCTCCTTAAACATATGAAAGACATTTATATATATTTAGGGTGGTATGTTGTTGTGGGTAGAAATTTATTTTTAAAAACATTTTTATCTGTGATTTTAATGTTATAATATTTTGAAAGAACTTGTTAATGTTTAACATCTAAAAAAATGTTAATCTTGTAATACTTTCAGCTGATAATAGTGGTTACAGATGTTTTTTTAAAATGCTTCCATTCCAAACGCACAATCTCAGAGTTATAGTTGACGTGGAGATCCTTTTTGCACCCAAAGGGAACCTTAAAATATATTTGTTTAAAGATGTTTGTATGATTGAACTGATCCATCATTTCTTGTAGACATTTGTTGCTAGGAATAAGATTATAAGAGTTACAAAAGCACAAATAAATATTATAGATTTAGAGATATGTAATACTATTATTGTTAATTGCCAAAGTATTTTAGTGATGTTCTGAGTATTTTGTGATGTGATTTAAGAAAAACCATGTATCGTACTTTCTTTATCTACTTAATATGCATGATAATATTTTAATCATGTATAATATTCATAATAACTTTAAAAAATTATAAATATTTGTTTGCTGTCATGGGGTGGAACACTTTTTTAAACAAATAGTGCACCCAAAAATGAAAATTCTGTCATTGTTTACTCAGTATGCTCAAGTTGTTGCAGTTGCAAACAGTTGTTGGTCCCTACTGATATGGAAGAAAATACTATGGAAGTCACTGGGATCATTTCTTCTATGCTTAACAGAAGAAAGAAATTAATTTGGATCAACATGAGGAAATTGAGTAAAGGATGACAGAATTTTTATTTTTAGGTGAATTATTCCTTTAAGTTTGCCCATATTCTAATGGTTTGTTTTCAGCTCACAACATTTTTTCCTAAGCAAGTATGTTAGTGTGTATGTGTACTGAAGGGATAGAGCACCCATAGATGAGGGAGAGGAGTGCTGGGACTGTGTATTGTAATGATATATGAGAGGGTTTGAGCTCCACTCGCTCACACTTACTTCCTGCTCCGCTGTCCTATGAACACACTTTACACACATTCATTCATAATTATAACATGCCCTACTTACTTTAGACATCATTAATTCATCCATGCCTCTCCTCCAAACAAATACTGTACACACAACATGAAAATGTCCTCTAAGTAAAAAAAAATTCTCTCACTTAAATTTCAGAATGTGTGTGTGTGTGTGTGTGTGTGTGTGTGTGTGTGTGTGTGTTTAACACGTTAAATAAGCAGAAATGGTGGTATCTTAGCTGTCTGGATGTATGTAAATGGCTAGTTGTGATTGGTTTTGATATTTATTTATTTACTTGCTGCTGGACATTTATTTTGAACTCATTGGGCAATAAAATTGTCCGTGCCATCATTCAGGTGTACATTATTGTCAACTACACCACGGCTGGGGATTGTACTTTTTCCTAGTTGTTTTTGTACTCTTTTGTTAATCTAATCAAGTTTTTGTTCCATTCTTACTACTGTTTTGAAGATGCAGTACCACCTTTTTACACAAGATGGCGAAATATAACAAATGATGTAAAGAGCTAATGATGGGTCTGAATAGATTTGAATCAATGAAATAATAGCTTGGATTTGAATCACTGCAATACTTTTTTCTGCATTATTCTGAACTGAAATTAAATGAAAAAGTGCAAAATGCATGGTCAGTGTCAAAACAAAATATGAATAAAACATTATTTCAATTTTCAAGTGCAAATTAAATTATTAATGAATAAAGAACAAATTCTTGTTTGCCAATAAACTTGACTCATATTTATAGCCCACACTAACCCCCAACATGACTTAATAAGGCTCAGGTTAATGGTTACATGAAAGAATGTGAAACTGACTGAATGTCAGCCCCATCCAGAGCTAGTTCAAGTGACCTAAATCACTCCTGAACTGTGAAATAATGCTCTTGCCTTGAGAAAAGGGGAGAGAAATCAAAATGGACCTGAGGGAGACTGGATCCAGAGCGTGCTGGGATCAGATCACTTTTTTAAGCAGAAGCATATTGATTTATATGGAGCTGTAATTGCTTCAATATGTTCTGGATGACTCCCCCGTAATTGAGGCCTGGCAAAGATATACTCCTGGAAATGCCCAGTGCCAGGCAGTGGGTAGAGAGGCACCCCACCCAATCCCCTTTGCCAGCAAGAGGGGAGAGCATCCCCAACCCTGCCTCATCTTCATTTACAGCAGAGGCTTCCCTGTTTGCAGGTTCACTGAGCATCTACTCATCTGATAAAGGGCAAGAATTTGGCAATGCTGAAAGCTGAAACTTGCAATCCATTGATGATATTGTACTTTCATTGCACCTAACAAGCTGGCATGGGTTTGTCATAAGAGCGTGTACTTTCTTATTGCCCTAATTAACATAAAATCTAGAAGATATTGTACAGCATTAGTATCGTAGGACATCAAGTTGTTTCTATATTACAAATAAAACAAAAATGTTGTTAAAGTTAAATGAAATGTACTGAAATATTAATTATATTAATATAATAATAATAATAATAATAATAATAATAATAATAAATAAAATTATTTCAATATCTTGTGATATCTTGTGAATTTTTTTTATTTTTTTAATTTAACACTGTTTTTCCCCTGATGTTTCTGTCAGAACAGACTTGTGGCCTATTTTGCAGTTAGTATCAGGGGAGTTTTTCTCATTTTCTTTTTCACACACATCAGCATTAAGCTGGGTGTGGGAAAACAAGTCAAATGTTTTACACAGATGATATTCCCAGCGGCGGGACCCACCATGACTTTGTTGTGTGTGATGTATGAAATAATGGCGATGGTTTCCCATAAACCTTTGATTTCACCACTTTCACCCGACATGAACGTCAATCAGAGGAGGATATTTAAACAGAGACAAAACTTGATACCACATAGCAACAATGAATGGCAAAACTTACCATTTGACTGATGATGCTTTGATAACACATCAGGGTGAACAAACACATGTGCATTCACATATAGACACAAACTCTCTTGCTCTCTGTCTCACCCACTCAGAGACATACAATATCCAGTTTATGAAATTCCAGCAGGAAGCATTGTGTCCAGTCATTATTAATGGTAGCTGACAGAATGATTGCAGTCCTTGTCTCGCATGCTAAATGAAGGTCCGTGTTTCCACAAATGTCAGTGCACTATGGAAGTGGATGGTATTAAGTTACTTAATCAGAAAGGTCTTTTGTGTTTTGTGTGTGTGTGTGTGTGTGTGTGTGTGTGTGTGTGATGCCTGGAAAGACATTTCATAGATATTACAGGAAGAATCCATTTAATTAGCAATCTATGCATTCTAAATCAAGTATTTTTTTAAAGCAATTGTATTATTTATGTCCATATGTACTTTAAAAAAGTAAAACTGAGAGAAATTCACCTGACATTTCAGGCATTATGTGTTGTAACAGTTCATACTGAAATATATAATTAACTCATATGAATCACTTGTTCAAGACGGTTTTCTTTCCTGTGTTTATGTATTTCCTGTTTAAACAGGAAGTTAGGGTGGGGCATTTCAAAAGGCTCATCCCCTATTTTTGCAGCCTAGATTTAAACTGTTGATTTTGTCTGGCCAGAGGAGAATGACACTATTTCAACACACTATTTCCCGGTCTAAATACTGTAAAGCTGATGTAAAGCCACCAAGCTTTATATCAAGCTGATGTAAAGCTGCTTTGACACAATTTGCATTGTTAAAAGTGCTATACAAATAATAGTGACTTGACTTGACTTGACTATTTTTTGTAAAAAAAAAAAAAAAAAAAATAGTAAAAGTGAAGTGACGTGTGGCGACCCATACTTGGAATTTGTGCTCTGCATTTAACCCATCCAAGTGCACACACACACACACACACAGTAGTGAACATTCACACACCGGGAGGGCACCCGAGGGTTTGCTCAAGGGTCTCACCTCAGTCTGGAATTGAGGGTGGAAGAGAGTACCATACATTCACTCCCCCCCATCCACAATCCCTGCTGGACCTGAGACTCAAACCCACAACCTTCGGGTTACAAGTCCGACTCTCTATCCATTAGGCCACAACTACCCTTATTGATTTTGGTTACATTACAAGATTTGGTTACATTACAACCATTAACTATGATTTGCTTCTTGCTATTGGTTGCAGAGGGTTTTAATGGGTGGGACATTCTCATTCTAGAAAACATTTCATTGGATAAAATCTGTGTAGTACAGGATGAGTCATCAATGTCATTCTTTCTGTTTTCCCTAAAGAAAAAATGTAAATTTAACATTTAAAAACTGAATTTTGTAAACAATTACAAGTAGGGAATTGATATGATGCAAGACAGACCCAAACCTGCTTATGATGCTTATATGTTGCAAGCACCCACTGCACCATGGTACCAACATGAATCAACATATTATTGTGTCTAAACCATCCAAATGGTTCAGGGCCAACATGAAATCCTCTTTCAGACCATTTGATATTGTCCCTGAATGAAGCAAGGACCACCGTCTCAGAGTCAGCAGGCTTGGCAGGTCGAGCCAGACAGATAACACTGTCAGACATTGTCTCTCTAGAGTCTGGAGCGGTTTAAAAAAAACCTTTTTTCCTGGTCAGTGGGTTCACACAGACAGGCAGGCAGACGGCTCCAAAGAAGAGCAAGTTGGCAGAGGTACAACGAATCTAAGTGCTGCCCAGTGCAGAGCAAGGAGAGAGAGAAGGTCAGCCCACTGCATCAGACTCTCTCAAACACGCAGCGAGGCATCAGCACAAAACATACTGTATTACTTTACATCTAGCCGTCTCACGACACTGGGGGTTTAATTCATTCATTCTGTAAACACGATCTTGTGGTTTGAACTCAGCTTACTGTTACTCTCCATTCACAGCTGTTGTGGAGAAGAAACACAGTCAAAGGGTTTATCCTTAAGTACTTACACGCATCAGAAGTGATTGCGTGACTTCTCTCATATGATACATGGCTGTGCATATAAAGTAGGCCTACATTACTAAAAAAATAAAATCTCTCCTACTAAAAAATGTTCAGTGACTCAGTCCATCTGAAATTTCTAGTTGGCTGAAATGTGCACTCGTTAATTTTTTAGTTGATGTTGTGCTGGCCAATAGAGCATTCATCCTGGACTTAGGCCTACTTGATACTGACACCTGGTGGCGTGAATGTAGCCGTCATTGTAGAAATGCTGTATATAAAGGCAGCCCCAAATTATCTATTTTGTGATAGAAAGCAGATAATAACAAAAGATCACTGAGATATGCAAATAGTATCCAGCTGAGCATGTGATTTCAAAATGGCGGCCTCTATGAGGTAACCCTCTCCGTGTAAAATGAAACAGCTTTTATGGTTACAGATAAGACTCTTGATATGTTAATATGTACGATTTAAAAAATATTATTTAAATATTTATATACATGTAAAAGATTTTTAAAACTTTTTAAAAACTTCATATATTAAATGCATTTAGTTAAACTTAAGAGTGCTTTCCTACTTAAGTACATAAAAAAGCACTCTTAAGTTCAACATTAATATAAATGAAATTATACGTAATCACATGTACTCACAATGCATTTATGGTAAACTATTTGAATACTATTTCAACCGAAACTTGTATGTCATATATTTTTATCTGCAATTACACATTTTTAAAATATGAAGTTGCAAATCAGTACATTTAAAATATATTATCCTTTAATGCCATATCAAATTATAATCACGTGCATGTGCTTCCGTATGCTGGTCATCCCATTACAGTAAGTGTAATACTTTAAAAAATGACAAAAGATTATTAAAACATTAAAATGTAATATGTACTTTTAAATAAAGTACTTAAATGTGTTGCAAATATAATACACTCTTTTCATTACTATTATATTATTTGCACTTCTTTTTCACAAGGGTGGGATTTGAAGCATGACCTTGAAGTTTGTTAGCACCATGCTGTTCAAGTTAATCTACAGGAACACCATGGTACTAAAATGTCACTAAAGTCAGCTTAACTGAAAAGACCTTTAAGGAACTCACTGTTCATTTTGGCTTTGCAGAACAGTAAGAGTTTTGCAATGTTCTTTTCATCCTGTACATACTAATTAGATTCATTGTCCACTGTTGCTCAGCAAATATAAATTTTATTTTACTGCAAATAAGAGGTTGACTCAGTATTATAACTATACACACCTTATTAGTAAATTGGCATTACATAATGATTGATAAAACCCATTTTCTTATTTTAATACATTATAGTTTGTTATCTGAACAATATTTTTACAGTGAAAAGTGCTGTATGGTTAAATCAGTTTTGCAAGGGTCAGATTAACACTCCATGTGCATATTGTAGCAATGGTTTTTCAACAATACCGCTAACCATTGAACAAATTATCATCCTGCTGGCCAACCCATTGCTGGCATCATCAGTGAACTGTTGCTTTGATGAAAAAATGAGAAAAACATTACAGCAATGTCTGTGCCAGTCTAACTCTTTTGCCCAGTGAACACTGACCACACACAGCAGGAGGTTGTTGGTTGGTTTCTAAAAGCTTCCAGAACCAGTAATACTGGCCATGTCCCTTCACATTGACTACTGTGTCCCCTCTAACTACTTTTCTGTGAGCGTGTGAGAGAGACCGTACTATGTAAGCACTCCTATTGGCTCATCGTGCGAACTACGAGATGGTATTAGTGGAGGGAAATCTTCTCCCAAGTCTCAGTGAATGCACTGTCTGTTCATCGAAGCAATGAGAGAGCTCATTCCTCTGAGGTCAGCCAGACCGTACTTTGACAAAACTTACCCAAGAAGCCAGGCTAAGCATCAATCATCTAGACAGGAATTATATCAAATAAATACTCGACAACCCCTTTTCCACAGATTATGTTATTGCAGTGTTTTACACATGTATGCGTTGATGAGTGTGAATAATGTGGTTCGGTTTCTAAATCAAATCAGATCATTTTATTGTCACGTCACCATACACAGCGATGATGGATGAAAGTCTTGGGTGCATGTTCCAAAAACAATGCAGTGGTGTAGTGACAGATATAAGACCACAATATGCAACATAATACAGTAAAAATATATTGTACATATATTGTACATACTACAAAGAATATAGACCGATAATCGGTTTTAATATTGTTTTATCATTTTCTAATCTAAACTTGGCTACTTTATGGCATAATTTGCATGTTCAACAGAAAACAACAGTTTGTGTTAAAGCTCCTTATTTAAAACACAAAACAAATATGAAAATGCATTAATAAATTTGCAACTATTTGCACAATATGCAAAATTAATTGATTAAATATCGTTTGACTTTTGCTTCTGGATATAATAGGCTAATAAATCAATATGTGTGTGTGTGTGTGTGTGTGTGTGTGTGTGTGTTTATTTATTAATTTATTTTCATGTTTGATTTGAAAATTTAAACACACACACACACA
>JAFVLL020009362.1:0-18229 GCA_021397915.2 Tor tambroides | reverse complement strand
ACATTTTGTAAAATGCATTTTTCATGAAAATTGTCACTGGTGTTACTGTCACTGGTGTTACCTTCCTTATGGGTAACACCAGTGAAGATCAGTATGTGTGTCACTGGTGTTACTGTGCTGTGTTACTGTCACCGGTGTTACCTTCCTTATGGGTAACACCAGTGAAGATCAGTATGTATGTCACTGGTGTTACTGTGCTGTGTTACTGTACTGTTTTTGTCTGTCACATTAAATAAAACACAATCTACTTATTTCTTGCATTTTCATTATTTTTCTGTAACTCTGACTACGTGTGCTGAAAAAAAAATCGAGAAATAATATTTCATAAAAACTTTTAATATTACTAAAGAGGGTAACACCAGTGACAAAAAATGATACATGTGGTCTTGAAATAATTGCACAAAAAAGCTAAAAAAATAAAATAAAAATTAAGCTGTCATTTATATGTATTCAATAAAGTCAAGAGATAATCTAATAATGTGGTCTAAGTTTAAATGTTAAAAAAGAAATAAATTTTAAGACATTTTGCCATACCAAAAGTGGACGTTTCTGTAGAATGACCCGGGTACGAATTTACGCGAAATGGGCGGACTGCTTTACGGCAGCAGAGGTCGTCTGTTATTACGACAGTTACAACAGTGAAATCCGCTTAATAAACTGTAGGGGGCTCCATAGTCGCAAAAAATACACAAGTACACAAAACTCTCTACAGTTGCTTTTCATATGTTCTGCTCAAAATGCTTTTTGCTGGTGCGATCTGGTTGGAGAAAAATGTTTTCCGAAAAAATGTATTGTATTAAGAGACAAACTGGTAAATAAAAATGTCCCGGTCATGCCTTACTTGAAAATTTAAATTACTTATTTAAATGTATTATTTCTAAATTAATTTGATTATTTGGTTAGTAAAACATTAAATTACATCACAGTAGTCATTTTTAATGCATTTTAGTTTGTTTGAAGTCTTGATTTTAATATATGACCATGACGGTTCTTTGTGAAATTCACTATCTGGGTTGCAACGGTCAAGAACTTCCTAAACACTGTTTAATGTTTAATTGCTGTATTAATATTCAAATAACTGTCACAATAAAGACCTTGTGAATGAGAGCAAAATTCAAATGGATTCAAGAACAGGCGTGATAGCTTTTGCATAATTTTGTCATTTATCCCTTATTATCCATTATCATTTATTATTTACCATCACACTCAATTGTCTCGATTTCAACACTACACTTTAACACAACTGGAACATTCAAAACTTGCCTTTTCAATATACTTGACACCATCTTAAAATATGTAACAGTCTATTGCAACTTAAATTATTTATAACCATACATTTTTTATTGTTGAAAAGTGGTTAAATGCAAAACAGACACAAAGCTGAGTCTACAGATCTACTGAATTCAGTTTATTACATTTTTAGACAGACAGCAAAAGAACCCAATGTGTGTCTGTAGGTGAGCGGCATGGAATGACAGCCCAATCTTTCTTCAAATGTACTGTTTTTCACTTTGTGAATAACTGACAGCTCAATAATGAAAGCAGAGCATGTTTCAAACATTTTGATGTGCTGAAATGGACAGAAATGATCCCACATTTCAAATCTGAGTGATACTTTACTTGCTTCTTCATGTAGAGAATTGGCGGAAACATTTTTGAAGGGTTTGCAAAAACATCAGCAATCAGAACAAAGACATCCTCCTTAGAAAACAGATTTAATTTTGCAATATAAACAGGGCCACAATTCAATTCTAGAGTGACATTTCTAGAACTTCAGTCCAAAAAGTCTTTGGATGCCAGAGTCTCAAAGAGTTTTCATCTTCTCCTGTCATCTCTCTCAGCCCCAGTTGTATTTGTCGTCTTCTGTCACGGGGAGGATTTCTGTGACCAGGCCCGTGCCGATGGTTTGGTTGCCGTCTCTGAGCGTGAACCTTTGGCCTTTGTCCAGAGCCATAGGCTGTCTGAGGGCCAGAATCAGAGACGCGTCCTCTCCTGGCATCACCATCTCCTATGAGAACAAGAGACGGAGAGAACAACAAAATTAGAGTCAACATTTCTGATGCTGATTTTCAATGTGTGACCCTGGAGCACAAAACCCGTCTTAAGTAGCACGGGTATATTACTAGCAATAGCCAAAAATACATAGGATATTAAGATCCTGTACTAGAGGGCTGCATTGGGTTTGGGCTCCCGCGGGACCCAACGCAAAACTCGCGGGAGCGGGCGGTTTTACCTTTGCTGCGGGCGGGAGTGGGCGGTCAGAAAATTTCGCGGGAGACCCGCAGGCAACGGTGGGATTTGGTGTGTAATAGAAATGGAGTCAACACATTAAATTGAGAAGAAAATTAAAGCGGCTGTTTACTTGACAAAAGCAAAGCAAGGCAAGGTAAGTCAGACATCTGGAAACAATTCTCAATTGTCACTGAAAAAAATGGGAAAGAGTTGAACTTAAGTTGCGTGCACAAGGACATAAATCTGGCACCTCTGCCCTGAGACGGCATACCTATTTTCTAAGCTCAATGTACTTAAGTTAAAGTTATTTAATATTTTGCTTTGGCTTATTTAACATACTTAAACTGTTTGCTAACAGTTGGTCATTGCACACTGAGTCCGAAATTTTCGCGTGCGTTTTTCCGTTTTTTTTTTTCGTATTCCTCATCCTTTCCTATCAAAATGCATGGTACTTATGCGAAAATGCAGAAATCGAACCTGATGCTATTTTTTTTATGACGGACGAAAGTTTCGGAGGCAGTGTGTAAACGTGAGGACGTATTTATTTTTTAACGTGCGAAAATTTCGGACTGGGTGTGCAATAACCTTTAAACTGTTTGTTTAGTAAATCGTTTGGTGCGTGTGTAGCAAGCAGTAGGCTACTTTTAAAAACTGAGGTGCTGCTTTTTGTGCTTTTGTTTTAACGGTTAATGTTTTATAACGCTAATAAAAAAATAGCCATTTTTTACAAGCTCTGAGAGAAAGTCCGCGGGAGCGGGCGGGAGTGGACACAAACATTGCGGGCGCGGGCAGGAGTGGAACACGCAGGTTGCGGGAGCGGGCGGTCCTGGTCAGAAATTCAGCGGGAGCGGGCGGGTGCGGGTTTAAGAAAAGAGTCCCGCGCAGGGCTCTATCCTGTACCGTGAAGATATTTTGTAAATTTCCTACTGTAGATATATAAAAACTTAATTTTTGATTAGTAATATGCATGGCTAAGAACTTCATTTGGACAACTTTAAAGGAGATTTTCTCAATATTTAGATTTTTTTGCACCCTCAGATTCCAGATTTTCAAATAGTTGTATCTCAGCCAAATATTGTTGTATCCTAATAAACCATACATCAAGCTTATTTATTCATGATGTATAAATCTTAATTAAAAAAAAAAAGACCCTTATGACTTGTTTTGTGCTCCAGGGTACATATTTGCACAAGGGCTGCAACAAACGATTATTCTGATAATTCATTAATCTAACGATTATTAGAACGATTAATGACTAATCGTAGATTATTTCACTGGTTAATCAGTAGACTTTGATTGGTTATTCAGCTTTTGCAATCAGTTAAACTATTGAGTTATACATATTCTAACAAATAAAGGCAATCACTTCAGCTTTTGAAAATCATATTATGTAATTGCAATTTTTATGCAATTAATTTATACAAATGAATATATTTGGCACACAAAATGAGATGACAGACAGAGAAGCTCTCTCATTCACCATTTAATTAGCTTTATGAAAAAGTAACTGAATGACACATTCTGCCTAACATCTCCTTTTGTAAGTCACATGGATAAACTATTTTATTCACAGCATAATCTCTTTTAAAATATCTTATAGGGCCATGATAATCAAAACAGCCCTGAGCTAGATCAAGCTTTGTTTTTCGCAAACCAAACTATCCCTTTAATGAAATGTTTTTTCCCACTAATAAAAAGATTTAATCACTAGCTAGCTCCACACTGGAGAGCTGCTTTATAACAGAAAATCAAGTTGTAATGAAAGTGACATTGACTCTGGTTTTTCATGTTTAATACTGGAAAGCTTGAGGCTTAAGGCTATCTATTGCATAAAGTACTATATAAACAAATGTGACGTGACTGGACTTTACTGGAGTACCGAACTGCAGAGCTGGTGTAAAACATCGCTGTAATCCACATCGCTGTAATCAGATGCTTTCTTAACTGCTGCTTTCTCACCGCTGTCAGTTTTTGTTGTGTTTATTTTGTTATTGAGTGGAAAGCCTGCAGCATGTATTAACATTCATCCAAACGGCGCTCAGCAGCTTCAGTTTACTGTGAAGCGCTGTGTCTTTTCTTCTCTTGAACTGAAGGCTGAATTAGTCTTGCACTACAGCGTCACACACTGGTCAAACCCCATTATTGCAGGCTCTTACATTAAGTCATATGAGATCAAATGAATATTTAACGACAAAAATATTTGTCATCAATTTTTTATTGTCGACTTTAGCCCTATTCAGACAGGACCAGTTTTCTAAACTATGTTTGTGTTTAGATTCTTATCACCTGAAGTCTGCGATTTTCATGTACCGATTCAGACGGGACTAACATCTCCGTACATCTGGCCGTTGCAGAGATCACGCGCGTGCACTGCGTAGTCATTTGGATTGATTGCCATAGTATAACCACAGTTTTACTACAAATACCATGGTGAAGCTATATGGCTAGTATAGCAAAACCATGGTTAATGTGTGGTTACTTTAGTTCAACTTTTTAATTTTTTTTATTTATTTGTAGTAAAACCTTGATTCACATATGTAATTAAAACATTATGTAATTGAGTGCAGAAATGAACGTGAGTAATCTTACCTGATGCTGATATTACAGTAGCCAATCTTAACAGTTCACATGATCTGACTCTTGATTTTATTATTGTTATTTTTTTATTTCTTTGCCGGGAGGCAAACATATCAAAAATGCGCAAGGTAAGAGTGTCTACAGTAGTTCACACTGGCCAGGAAAAAATATATCGTTGGCAATCACAGACATCCGCATTCGGACGGGAATAGTTTTCTCAGAGGATCACTGAGTCTGCCCAAAAACAGTAGGTAATTTGCTGTGGAATTATTACAGAGGTTGTATGAGAAAAACACAGACATGGCAGATTCGGACGAGATTAAAATCGCAAAGTATGACACACAAATTTCTCTAACGAACCCTTGTAAAACTGGTCCCGTCTGAATAGGGATATGTCGACTAATCATTTCAGCCCTAATATGCACAACTAAAACGTACCTTCCCTGGGAGCAGCTCTACTATACAAGCCATGTCCCAGGTGAGAGAGAACATGATGGGCATGAAGTTTGTGCAGAACGGTTTGTGTCTGCCGCCTTCCTCTTTGCTCAGGACGTAGACCTGAAGACAAAGAGTTGAAATCATTGATTGATTTGTGAAGTAAGACAGAGCTGCTGAACTGATGTTTATGGTTTTTAAAAGCCACCCACCTGAGCTTTGATCTTCTGGTGTGGCTGGATGGACCCAGGTTTGCACATCACCATGCCTCTCCTGACATCCTCCCTCTTCAGACCACGAACCAGAGCGCCCATGTTATCGCCCGCCTCCGCCCGTTCTAGAGACTGATGGAACATCTCGATACCTGAGAGAGAAAGCAAGAAACTGGGAAATTCAGAGCTAGAGTCGAATTTCTGTGTAAAGCTGAATCATATCCCTATTGGACCTCAAAAAGTGATTCATGATTTGAGATTTGATGTTCCTAATGAGAAATCCTCATCATGTAGTGAAAATGTCAGTGTATTTTAAAACACTTATGGCACAGCAACTAAAGCAGCAAACTAAATTTGTAATATTTTGTTGTTGTTGTTTTAGAATGAATTGTATAACATAATAGCATTTTTAAATTAAGTTTTAAATTAGCTTTTACTTTCATATTTTCAGTTTCATTTTAATTTGATTAATTTTGTTGTTTTGTCATTTCTTAGATTAGTTTACTAAATTCACTAAATTTAGTTTTAGAAATTTTAATACTTTCAGTTCTTAAACTTATTTTATTTTAGTTAGTTGCTAAGGCAACATTTTTAATTTTTTATCTATTATTTTATTATTATATTTAAAAAAACTGAAGCAATTTATTAAACATAATACTAATAATAATTTCTGTTGCTCTAGTATTATTTGTATACTATTATAGTATCAAGTAATATTTTAAATTAGCTTTTAACTTTATATTTTCAGTTTTCATTTTAACTATACTTTAAGTTTTGGTAATTTTGTTAGGTGCTTGTCATTCTTTTGTTAAATATTTCTATTAAGCTTTGTATTATTTCAGTTTTAGAGCATCAACAAACTTATTTTATTTCAGTTAGTTGCCAAGGAAACATTTCTAAACTTGTCACCTAATAGTTCTATTTTATTATTATAGTTTAAACATATCACACTACAACTGAATTTACTAATTAAACATTCAATTAGTATTATTAGTATACATTTAAAGATTTTTAGCATTATCTTAAATTAGCTTTTAATTTAACAAGCTTAATAGCCTATTTCAATTTGAACTTATTTCAGTTAGTTGCCAAAGCAAAGATTTCAAGCTTTCATCTAATTTTATATATATATAAAAATTGTTTTAAGCATCAAATCTCAAGGACATGTTCAGATTAATATAGAAAAAAATCACTTTGTTTCCAGTTAGCTTGCCACAATAGTTGGTAGTTCACAATAGTTTCATGCTTTCAGTTTTAAATATGTTAATATATTTTTAAAAAACTCCAAAAACCACATTCAAAGGTAGATTTTTTTTGCATCAAAACATAAGACATCAATGATGTTCAATGTAAGATCCATATCAAATACATTAAGTACTGCCTATTAAGATAACATGCATTAAACAGGAAATATTTCTCACCTGTGATGACGGACTTAAAGCAACGATTGTGTCCGAGAAATTCACATTCATCTCCTTTCTTGATCATTCCTCGCTCTAGTGTGCCAGTGACCACAGTACCACGGCCTGCACACAGGAGTCAGAGAGTTAAACACACAAACATACAAATTATTTATTCATTTTAGAGATGCTTTTACCCAAAGCAAAAAGCACAAACAACATAACACACAAATACTACATCTGCACTACCTCAAGAAGAAAACACTCACCTGGAATAGAGTAGACTCCCTCTACGGGCAGCAGGAATGGTTTATCCAGATCTCTCTTTGGCAAAGGAATATAATTATCTACCACCTCCAAAAGCTTCATAATGGAGTTAACACCCAGCTCCGGCTGTCTGTTCTGAACACACACAATCATAACAGCAGCACTGAAATCTGTGATTCAGCACAGTTCAAAACACATCATTCCAGTCTCTTCACCACTGGCGGATGTAATGGTATTATAAATACCGTGGTATCACGATAGCAAAACTGTTTTTAATATATATTTAAACTTCTTACTCTAATATAAAAGGTCTTTAAAGTTGTGTTTTGGGCCATTATGCTTTGGCACAGTATCTGGCAAACGAACTAAAACTGAAAGCACAATATGGCTTAACCCCTTCATCAAGTCGGTTTTCGAAGCACACACTTTGTACAGGCGATCAGCTCTTGATCCGGTGTTTTCCGCGCCTCAGAACGGCTGAGATTAACGTGCATTTGGGAATGCAATGGCTACCGGTTATGCTTTATTTTCATGGCAGATGATTACAGCATTTCACTAGATTTGTAGTGAGACGCGTTTTATAAACCTGTTTTCACTAAAGCTGGAGATTTCCTTCAAAATAAAAGCTCTACTGTCATTTCCGTCAAAATAAAAGGTTAAAAGTGCATTATTGCTAGCAGTTTAAATGCAGTCCAAATTCAAAATATCGCTTTCAAGTGTAGAAAATAGGAAAGTAGTATTGTAATTCCCCAACTATAGTCTAAAGCAAAAATGTGACCCTGGACCACAAAACCAGTCATAAGGGTCAATTTCTCGAAATTGAGATTTATACATCATCTGAAAGCTGAATAAAAAAGCTTTCCATTGATGTATGGTTTGTTAGGATAGGACAATATTTGGCTGAGGTACAACTATTTGAAAATCTGGAATCTGAGGGTGCAAAAAAAAATCAAAATATTGAGAAAATCACCTTTAAAGTTGTCCAAATGAAGTTCTTAGCAATTCATATTACTAATTAAAAATGAAGTTTTGATATATTTACAGTACGAAATTTACAAAATATCTTCATGGAACATGATCTTTACTTAATATCCTAATGATTTTTGGCATAAAAGAAAAATCGATAATTTTGTCTCATACAATGTATTTTTGGCTATTGCTACAAATATACTCCAGCGACTTAAGACTGGTTTTGTGGTCCAGGGTCACAAATAATATACCTATGAAATATTCATTTTCATAAGTTTTCATAGTTAAGAGCATGGGTTGGAGCTCTTCATTTTGAACTCTCAAAGTGCATTAGATAGAATAATTTAGCTTTAAAATGTACAAAATTTGAATTTTTTTTCCAATTCTTCATTGTATTTTTTTAAAATATTGCAATAAATATCATATCGTGGACTTCATATTGCAATATTATCGTATTGTGAGATTTTGATATCGTTACATCCCTGCTGGCTATACATATTACAATTTAAACAAACCATCTTCTGTTTGAGTATGCTTTAAAATGTACTTTTTTTCTGTGATGCAAAGCTGAATTTTCAGCATCATTACTCCAGTCTTCAGTGTCACATGATCTTTCAGAAATCACTCTAATATGCTGATTTGCTGCTCAGTTCTTGGCAATTACTATTGGTGCTCAATTATTAGTTGTAATAATATTTCTTTAAGTTTTTCTTTTTTCAGGAAACATACTTTATCCTTACCTCTAGAGCACAGAGTGCCGATCCAATAATAACCGGTGTGTTTTCGCCGTCGTAGCCGTACTCTGTGAGCAGCTCTCTGATCTCCAGCTCCACCAGGTCCAGCATCTCCTTGTCCTCCACAGCATCGGCTTTGTTAACGAACACCACCACGTGCTCCACGCCGATCTGCCGCGCCAGCAGCAGGTGCTCACGCGTCTGTGGCATCTGACCATCAGTCGCTGCCACTACTAGGATGCAGCCGTCCATCTGAGATGTGCCTGTGATCATGTTCTTCAGACAGAGGCATGCATTTATAATACAGATGTAATGATGTATACACACACAATAATGCTGGGTCACTAAGATTTTTTAAATGTTTTTAAAAGAAGTATCTTATGCTTGCCAAGGCTGCATTTATTTGAAAACAATAATAATGTGAAATACTGTTACAATTTAAAATGACTGTTGCCTATTTGAATATATTTTAAAATGTAATTAGTGCAACCGATGGTGCGAGGACTCTATTGGAATTGCTCAGTTTCTTCTTCTCCGCCAAAATAAATCACATTTTTGAGGGCCTAAACATGCTTGAAAACTCATGAAACTTTGCACACGCGCCAGAAGTGGCGAAAATTTACATTTGATGTGGGTTTCAGAAGCGCGTGTGGCAAAATGGCTCAAAAACTCATCACCAAACACCAGTGACTTGTACATATGGGTACAGTCATTTTAGACACTTCCAAAACTGTTGCAACAGAGATTGAAATACAATTTTTAAATACATGAATTATGTTCCCATCGTTGTTGCCACAGATCTGGAAGTGCATTTTTCTGTTCTAAAGAAGGGGGTGTCCCAATACTTTTGTCTATATAGTGTATGTACAAGTCATTGGTGTTTGGTGATGAGTTTTTGGCTCAAGGTCTGCATTTACAGTCACACCAGAGCCAGTGTTCAACTGGGATTAGGACTTGGTTTTATGCAGACCAGTCAAGTTCTTCCACACTGACTCAATCAATCATTTTCTTTTTGAACCTTGTCTTATACACAGAGGCATTGTCATGTTAGAATAGAAAAGGGTCCTCTCCAAACTGTTGCTATAATATTAGAAGCACACAATTTCCTAGAATATCAATATATGCTTTAACATTAAGATTTATACTCATAGAAATTACTAAAGTAGTCAAACCTGTTCATTAGAAGGGGGCGACCCAATACTTTTGGCAATATAGTGTATGTTATCTGAGTGCAATACCTTGACGTAGTCAGCATGTCCGGGGCAGTCGGTGTGAGCGTAGTGTCTGTTGGCGGTGGTGTACTCCACATGTGAGGCGTTGATGGTGATTCCTCTAGCCTTCTCTTCAGGAGCATTATCAATGTCTTCATAAGTCTTATAACGTGCACCGCCGGCGTCGGCGAGGACTGACACAAACAGATGAAGAAAATACAGTCAGCGCACCACTTTTGATTAGTAAGAGAAAAAAAGCAAATCATCAATTTACCTTTGGTGATGGCGGCGGTCAGTGTGGTTTTGCCGTGATCCACATGACCAATGGTCCCGATGTTCAAATGGGGTTTACTACGAGAGAAAACCTTCTTTGCCTCAGCTGCGAAATTCCTTCGACTTAGAGGAACTGCACACTAAAAGAAAAGAAAAAATTATATATATACACACACATGCACATACACACTGTTTATATATATATATATATATATATATAAACAATGTATGTACACTACCAGTCAAAAGTTTTTGAACAGTAAGATTTTTAATGTTTTTAAAGAAATCTCTTCTGCTCACCAAGCCTGCATTTATTTGATCCAAAGTACAGCAAAAACAGTGAAATTTTGAAATATTTTTACTATTTAAAAGACGTGTTCTCTATTTGACTGTGTTTTAAAATGTAATTTATTCCTGTGATTTCAAAGCTGAATTTTTAGCATCATTACTCCAGTCACATGATCCTTCAGAAATCATTCTAATATTCTGATTTGCTGCTCAAAAAAACATTTATTATTATTATTATTATTATGATGTTGAAAACAGCCGAGTATATTTTTTTCAGGTTTCTTTGATGAATAAAAAGGTCAGAAGAACAGCATTCACCTGAAATAGAAATCTTTTGTAACATTAAATGTATTTATCATCACTTTTGATCAGTTTAAAGCATCCTTGCTAAATAAAAGTATTAATGTCTATAATTTCTTCCCCCCACCCCCACAAAAAAATTATACTGACTCCAAGCTTTTGAATAGTATAGTGTATAATATTACAAAAGCTTTTTATTTCAGACAAATGCTGATCTTTGGTTCTTTCTATTCATCAAGGAATCCTGAAGAAAATTTACTCAACTGTTTTAAATATCGATAATAATAATAATAATAAATGTTTATTGAACAACAAATCAGCATATCAGAATGATTTCTGAAGGATCATGTGACACTGAAGACTGGAGTAATGATGCTGAAAATACAGCTTTGCATCACAAGAATAAATTACATTTTAAAATATATTCAAATAGAAAACTGTTAATTTAAAAAGTAAAAATATTTAAATTTTTTATTGTTTTTTCTGTACTTTGGATCAAATAAATGCAGGCTTTTTTAAAAACATTCAAAATCTTACTGTTGACTGGTTGTGTGTGTGTGTTTATAACCTTTATGTAAGAATTATAAGAATTATTCTAACGGAATAATTAAGCACTTTACAATTCCATATGATCCCAAATAATACCATTACTCTCTAATGCATTTCACTAAAATATCTATTGTGTGAGATTATGAACATTTGAACATGAAAACACTCACCAGTTTATAAGAGCTGTGCAGTAAACTCGGGGAGGTCAACTGCAGAGCTGGAAAACATGAGGGAAAATTAGCTTTATGTCTCACACAAACCTAAAACATCATCTACATAATACTTATATTGTCTTATGATTCAGACTTGTGTCTGAACACTTCTTTAACAATTATAATAATTAAAAACAGGGCTCATTATCACATTAATTATCCCACCTGATAACCAATTAATCAACTTTCAGCCTCTTTGCATAGCTGTCAAAAATAGCACGATACTGAAACAATCCTAATCCATTTCCCAGAAGTCTAATCTTGACACTGGACGGGTACTCAGTTATATATGCATGCACAACCTGATGTATTACTGTATCTCTATAGTACATAAGACACAGGCTGAGAAACTTGACCTTGCTTATGGAACGAACGAGCATCCTTCCTCTATCCATAATAACTGTTATGTCCACACTCACATTCACATATGCACGTGTAAATGATAGATTCCGCACGCAAAACGTGCATAAACACAATGTCAATGTCACGCGAAAAGAAAAAGAGACACATTTCGTAACTTACCGGAGAGGCACGCGCGGAGACCCACGAGCGCAGCCATTTTGCGGACAATGACAAACACGCATGCGCAGAGACGCACACATACGCCATCAACACTGGACGCGTTTTGTGGCTTACCGTAAAATTTCTAAACAAATTTCCCATATAAATTTTAAGTCTGGAAAAAAAGGGGGAAAAAAGCACTTTGAAGTGTAAATAATGCTAGTGCAATAACCTTTGTTATTTTGCGGGGGGAAAATATTTTTTTTTACATTAGGCTACTTATTACCAGTGTTGTTTTTTAATTAATTTATTTTTTATTAATGCTCAAAAATCAAAAACAGTTTGCAAAAAGTAATACAACCATCAACATAAAATGACAGACAGTAATAACAAAATTAAAAAAAAAAAATCAAATAAATAAAGAAGACAAAAAAAACAGCACTACATTCTTCCAAATCAGCACACATTCATTATTAAATTTACTCCTAATGACTAGTGAAACTTGACTTGAGTTACATAATCAGATTACTTTTTCCAAGTGACTAGTAGCCTACAGTAATGCATTACTTTTTAATTTACAAGAAAATATCTGAGTTACTTTTTCAAATAAGCAACGCAAGTTACTGTTTTACTATTTATTGTCTGTTGTGTGTTCTTCATGCAATCTAAAGGCAGCGTAGCTGAAAGGTTTGTTTGTGAGTAAATTTACTCTTCCTTCTGCTTGAGGGAATGAAAAGGATTTTTCATTTGCCAAAAATGGAACATCTATATATTAAATACCAACAAGCAAGCCCAGCCCAGATGAGAAAAGGTAATGCAAAAGTAACATAACACATTAATTTCCATAAAACGTAACTAAGTAATGCAATTAGTTACTTTTTTAGGAAGTAACACAATATTGTAATCAGAGTTGGGGATAACGCATTACAAGTAACGCGAGTTACGTAATAATATTACTTTTTTCAAGTAACTAGTAAAGTAACGCATTACTTTTTAATTTACAAGAAAATATCTGAGTTACTTTTTCAAAAAAGTAACGCCAGTTACTTTTTTCCCATTTATTGACTGACTGTGCGCTGTGTGAACATGCTGTTACTGTAGTTCTAGACTAAATGTGAATGTGCATTAATTCATCTCTCTCGCAAAAAACAGATTTAGTGAAATGCAATCTCAGAATATGACGAAAACCTGCAATATTTAAATATGTTAAACAACACAAATGTATCTAATCCCATTTTATTAACCAATGTCTTTGCTGCTGACATTTGATGATCCAGTTCAACCATACTAATAAGCAAAAATGACTTTAGATAAACTAACAATTGTGCTTCATTGTTTTTTTTATTGCTGAAGAGTGTTGAACCTTCTACTTTACAGACGTGAATTTACTTTTCCTTCAGCCTGAGGTTTATGAAAGGGCTTTTACATTTGCTATAATTAGAACTTCTTGTATTAAAAACAAACAAGCCTTGCTCATATTTAAAAAGTAACGCAAAAGTAACGTAACATTACGTTCCATTAAAAAGTAGCTAAGTAACGTAATTAGTTACTTTTTTAGGGAGTAACGCAATATTGTAATGCATTACTTTTATCTTTCCCCAACACTGATTACTCTCGAATATAAACCTTGTAAACTTTAAAAATATAAGAAAAAATAAAAATGAAAGCAAATAAATTGTAAAGACAAGTTACTAGTGTAAAACTGGGGGAAAACCTGCCACTTTACACGAGCACCTTCGTATTAATATTTATTAATTTTCTGTTTATTTCCTTTGGCCATTGATTTAAAAAGATGATCTAAAATCATTACGGTAAACTTCATGAAGTCTTTGTGCGTCGACGGTTTTCGCACGCGCCGCTCTGCAGCAAGATCTGGAAGCTTCTGGACCCGCAACGATGCGTTAATAACAGTCGCGCGGAGCTCATGCACGTTATTATTACTACTGCTGGAAAACCTTTAACACACGGCCATATAACTTCTAGTACTACTAAACTACCAAACACAGCCTTTCCAAAGGTAAGTCCGCTTTGTTTTTCCCGTGTTTACCTGGTTTATTTTTATTTGGTACCTGGAGTAGAATATGATTCAGTTTAGTTGTATATTTGGTTGCTGGACTCTTAAGGCCATTGCACACGGAGTCCGAAATTTTCGCATGCGTTTTTTCCGTTTTTTCGTATTCCCCGTCCTTTCCCATCAAAATGCATGCAACGGATGCGAAAACGCAGAAAATCGAACCTGATCCGAATTATTTTTGACGGACGAAAGTTTGCAGAGACCTTTAATCTGTGAGGTATTATATCTGTAAGTTAGATAATAGAAATCGATATGTTTAAAACATGTTGTCTATGATAAAATATCTGTAAGTGAAATAAAAGAAATACATACAGACAGTCAAACCAAAAATGATTCAGACACCAGAAATAATTTTTTTTTTTTTTTTTTACTAGTGGGTGCAGGACACTATAGTTCATTTATGTAAGTGATGATAGCAAAAGAAAGTAAACTGTGACATATTATACCCAAAAATTCTTCATATAGTGGACTACCAATAAAATTGATAAAAATTTGGGAGCAAAAATTTGATTTGACTGACATTTTGAGCTGACCATGTTTTGTTACATACCTTTCTATCAAAGTTATCTGACATTATCAAGATGAATTTGTTCTGACACAGTTTAACTCTGAGTTCTTGGCATATTTTATTACCATTTTCTAAACTATAGTGAATAAACTGAGATGATAATGTGGAAAATGTTGAAGGTGTCTGAATAAATTTTGGTTTGACTGTATGTGATATCTGAAAATACAACTGTAAAATAAAAAAAATGTCAAACATATCTGTAATAATATATCTGTAAGTGAAATAAATTAAATATGTCAAAAAAATTAAAGCATTTCACTGTTTTCAGCCACAAAAAGTCAACCAATATTTAGTATTACAAATTATAACTGTGATTTTGTCTCTCATTTATCTTTACATAGTTTTAATAATGAATGTATTTATTAGGCCTATTTAAAAAGCACTTCAGAAAAACTATGTGTGATGTGTCATTTTCTCCTTAGATGGCAGAAGGCAGAGGTAACAGGCATCACCCCCGTAATTTGCAAGGTGTGCTTCAGATGGCTGTGGAGGCTGGTTCTGCTTCTGAGGGCCCAGCTCCACAAGAACCCATGACGCAAGAGGTTGGAAAAACTCATAATGCTCCTTCTCAACAGTTGCGCCAGCCACTGTGCAATCTTTGAAATGTGTCTCGACAGATTTACAAGTTTACATCCCCCTTGCAGGGTCTGAAAAATGTTATTTTACCAAAATAAGAGGGATTATACAAAATGCATGTTATTTTTTTAGTACTAACATTAACATCTAGTCCACAAGAGAAAATAATAATTAAATTTATAAAAATGACATCCACTCGATTGTTAATACTGTGTTGTTACCTGAATGATCCACAGCTGTGTTTTTTTGTTTAGTGATAGTTGTTCATGAGTCTCTTGTTTGTCCTGAACAGATAAACTGCCCGCTGTTCTTCAGAAAAATCCTTCAGGTCCCACAAATTCTGTGGATTTTCAGAATTTTTGTGTATTTGAACCCTTTCCAACAACGACTGTATGATTTTGAGATGCAACTTTTCACACTGAGGACAACTGAGAGACTCATATGCAACTATTACAGAAGGTTCAAACACTTACTCACGCACCATGCATTAAGAGCTGGGGGGTGAAAACTTTTGAACAGAATGAAGATGTGTACATTTTTCTTACTTTGCTTAAATAGCATTTTTTTTTTTCATTTAGTACTGCCCTTCAGAAGCTACATGTTTCCCAGAAGACAAAATAATTGAAATTTAGTAATTGAAGTTTTCACCCTCCTTGGCTCTTAATGCATTGTGTTTATTTTGGTAAAATAATTAACATTTTGCAGATTCTGCAAGGTGTATGTAAACTTTTGACTTTCACTGTATAAGTGTATTCTGTTATGTTGATGTTTGTGCTGCATATGAAAACACTGTCTCTTATCCAACTATAAGTAAGGCACTTTTTCTTTCTTTTTCTAGAGGATGGAGTTTCTGAGAGGAGCTCTTGCAGAAGTGTGTAAAGGACAGATGGATGAGGTCGAGCAGATGAAACGGTGTTTGGAAGTGCTGAGCAGAGATGAATGCAGGGAGAGGGGGAGAGAGGAAGAGGAGGAGGAAGAGGAGGATGAGCGAGAGGAAGCGCTGGAAATGCTTTCTGAGCTCTGTGAGAACTTGGACAATGCAAGAGGTGTGTGTGTGTGTTTGTTCTTCAAACCTCCTTGTTGTCTCCTTGTCTAACACATGCATCACTTCTCTGTGTGTTTTGCAGATCTGATGAAGCTGGGCGGTCTGGATTTGTGTATGTCACGGTGTCTCTGTCACTCCGAGGCTGGGATTCGATGGAGGGCAGCTCAGCTTATTGCCAGCTGTGCCCAGAACATGCCAGAGGTGCAGTTCTACCTGCTCAACCAGGGGGCGCTGTTGACACTCCTGCAACTCACAGATCACGACGCAAACAGCACAGTTAGAGTTAAAGCACTCTACGCAGTGTCCTGTAAGTATAGATGTGTATAAAAGCAAAAGTCTTGATATCAGGATATTCCCAAAGCATGTGACCGTATACGAATGTTTTCATGACCATGTCAGGATTTACCATTAACTTTTGTATAAACATTTTGTACATAGTTATTTCATCTAAAAATTAGTGCTGGGCAACGATTAATCACATCCAAAATAAGTTTTTGTGTACATAATATATGTGTGTGTACTGTGTATTTTTAATATGTATATATAAATATGCACATGCATGTATAAATTTAAGAAACATGTTATGTTTAGATATTAAATATATTTATATATAATATAAATTATATTAATATAAATATATACATGTAAATATTTTCAAAATATGTTCTGTATGTGTGTGTCTTTATATAGTTAGTACACACACATAACAAAAACTTTTATTTTGGATGCGATTAATCGTTTCCCAGCACTACTAAAAATATTAAAAACTAAATAAACTGCTTTACAGCTTAAGATGCAAGGTTACTCTGCATAACAATGCAGATACAAGAACAAATTCCTGTGCGTATGCAAATTTTTCAGGAATTTTTTTGAGAAGTCTCCTGTGTGTACAAATATAAAATAATACAAGCAATTATTAATGAAAGAAGCCGACTGATTTTAAGTACTCTGAGTCGTATTCTCTTTCGTCCATGGTTTTTGCGGATGATCTTCTACCAGTTGACAGATGAGCTTATTTCAAAATACTACAGTGTTTGATGGAAATCATAATGCAAACAAAAAACATGGAAAATGTTTGCTTTTACTTTTTAAAAATTGATAAACCTATTTATTTTTGGTTGTTGACCCAACATCCAACAACAGGTTTTTTTTTTTTTTTTTAATTTAAAGGCTTTCAATAGCAAGTCTCCTCTTTATACTGTCTCTGTAATGAAGCATCTTCAACTCTTGTCTCCTGCAGGTTTAGTCCGAGAACAGGAAGCAGGTCTGGGGGACTTCCTGTCACACGATGGCTTTTCAGTGCTGATGAGGGGGATGCAGTCAGACAGTGAGAAACTGAGAACTAAATCAGCGTTCCTTCTGTTAAACCTTCTGACCAGTCATCCAGAACACAAAGGTAGTGCTGATTCTGGACGCATTCTGTTAGAGTCCAGTTTGTATGAGTAGATATGTTTCCATCACCCTGTTTTTATGCACATTTTGAAGTATCGCATCAGAAAGGAGTTACATAAAATCTAATTTCCAAAAAAAACACACTCGCAAAAAGTTTGCAAAAAAGTTATGCTCGCTTGAGGTGGTTTTTGACTTGTGTGAAAAAAGTTAATACGAATAATGGGAGATAGAAACACATTCCTTAAAGGGGACCTATTATGCAAAAATCACTTTTATAAGGTGTTTGAACACAGTTGTGTGGCTGCAGTGTGTGAAAACCGGCCTATAATGGTAAAAATCCACCCACTCATTTATTTATAATCTAATAAAATCATAAACAGTCTCTCAGGACGAGCTGTTTCAGATTCTCCCTCT
>JAFVLL020009361.1:0-11019 GCA_021397915.2 Tor tambroides | reverse complement strand
CAGGAATCTGAATGACTCCACTGCAGTCACAGTGCTGTTCATGATGGTGAGTGGGGGGAGAGCAGGGGGCTTTCTCCTGAAGTTTCTCCTGCTCTACAATCTGCAATCAGTTGGTTTGGATCGAGGCAAAAGAAACAAACTCGCTTATCAGCACCGCCAATTGATTTACGAGTCATTTCACTTTAAAAGAATGTGTAACTCAATTTACTCACCTAACTGCATTCCCCGCCTGGATTTTGACAAGTCACATTTTGACACACGGAACTTTGTCACAAAATTCTTGCGTGTCAACACAAATTCATCTGCCAAAACAGCAGCATTAGCAAGAGAAGTAACCTTTTGTTCGTTTAAATACACAACGATATTAGCCAGAATGCAATTTTTAAACTCTTCTAACAAGATTAACTCCTGTATGTCCTCCAGGGATGTAACCCTGGTAGAAAGACACCACTTTTCAAAAAGCACTCTCTTTTCTCTCATGAACTCTACGTAAGTTTGTCTGACTGCTTTCACATGCCCACAAAACTTCTGTCGATAGGCTTCGGGGACCAATTCGTATGCCCGGAAAACAGCAGACTTTACAGTGTTGTAATCAAGGGAACCTTTAATAGGTAAGGCTGAGAAAACCTCTTGAGCTTTCCCTGTTTCTTCTTTTGCTAATGAGTGCGGTCTTTACCTCTCAACTTTGTGAATGAATTTCTCAATCGTAAACTATGAGAGAGCGTGTGAACACTACGGCGTGTTTTCCGTATGTTAACGATTATTTTGTGTTACTGTTAATTTTAGTGTAAACACTTTTGTTAGCCTTTTTGTAAGTGCTAGGGAGAGGGTGCCATTTTCTTTGAACTTGAGATTTTGCTTATGTTTATGGTAGTCAGGGAGTAAGGTAAGACTGTCATTATTTATTTTTCTTTTAGTTAAGGTTATGTAAACCTTTCATTGACAGTTAGAGAGTTTTGTTTGTTATGTTGGCCTTGCCCTCTCCTGAAGATTTGCTTCCTTTGCTATTTGTTTAACTTTGTGCTTGTGCTTTTCTGGATCAGAGGATTGATTGATGTGACCGTCAGACGTTTTTATTTTTATTTTGTTAAGACCTCATTTATTCCTAGACCAACCAGGAGGTTTGTAACAAGCAGGGGCTCGTCTAGACGTTCTTTTTTTCTTCACGAAGTGAGAGTTTGTTTGTTTATCGGATTGCAAATTGGAAATTTTGTTCCCTTCGTCCTAGATTGAAATCTGTTTGTACGATCGTGATTCGATGGGCCGCGGATTGTCTATGGTGAGTACTCTTTTTCTTTCTCTCACTTTTTGACTGTTTTCATCTGTGGGTGGGGAAGGAGTAAGAAGGGGAAATGTAGGAATAATGGAATTTGATTTAACAGCTTTTACTCTCGCGCCCACGGTCGAAGTCTTTAATAGATGTAGAAAAAAAAAATGTAATTTTGATTGCGGAATTCTTCGATAATCAGATTGAGAGGGATACCACCAAACAAGTGCTTAAAGAAGATAGACAATCTGGTGATGATGATGATGAGCTTCAGACAGGTGCGGCAGTGGATGCTGAAGAAGAGGTAAGTCCAAATTTTGATTCTGTGCCTCAGGATTCAATGATTGCTTTAAAATTAAGAGAAATGGATCTTTTAATTAAGAAGCAAGAATGCGAGGAGGAGATGATTAGGTTTCGCATGTTAGAAAAGCAGAGATATTGAGATGCGTAAATTGCGCGGTTGGCCCGAAGGCCAATTCCAGTTCCACGTACTCGGCCTAGTTCAGTATCCTCACCCGTAATTACAACAGATAGCACTGTAACTGAAGATTTTTTCCCACTCTATTGCGAGTGATTTGTTTGACGTTAGTAAGTAGGTATATTAGAGTTGTACCTCCAATTAGGGAGGCTGAAGTCGATTCTTACTTTGTTGCGTTTGAGAGAATTGCCAGTAAACTAAAATGGCACCCTCTCCCTAGCACTTCCAAAAAGGCTAACAAAAGTATTTACACAAAAATTAACAGTAATACAAAATAATCATTAACATATAGAAAATACATGCTCTCTCATAGTTTACGATTGAGAAATTCATTCACAAAGTTAAGAGATAAAGACCACACTCAGTCACACAGAACTACACAAAAGAGAACATTTCTGGATCAGAACAAAGAATGAACGCGTAGCCGTCAGCACTCCGGCATTGTTTCTTTGCCGTCTTCTTGGATTTCTGTGGCGTTCACTCAGTACTGATGAATAATGAGCATCAGCTGGAATCCAATTAGCGATCTGCGACAGGAGAGAGCAAGAGCAAGAGCACAAACATGCAACACATATCATGCCCAATAAGTGACATCACTCTCCCAAGACTGCACGTTTTACAAATATGTCCACAGGACGTAACACAACGATCATCTCCACAGTTTTGAGCGTGTTCAGCTCCAGGTTGTTAAGACTGCACCATATCACCCTGTAGCCCAAGACCGGTTGCCCACTGAAGCTAAGCAGGGTTGACTATTATTTTCTCTTGTGGACTATATGTAAATTACTTTTATGTGAAATATCTTATTCAGGTCAGTACTATATTAAAAATAACATGCATTGTGTATGATCCCTCTTATTTTGGTAAAATAATTAACATTTTTCAGATTCTGCAAGGTGTATGTATAAACTTTTGACTTCAACTGTGCGTACACATACAGATGAACATACACACACTCTTGACACCTGGTTTTGTTATTAGGCTATGTGGATCACATGTTTTTGTTTGGTTTGGAACAGTTGTTGAATAAACAACTGAACTAAACAATTATGCCTATCTGACTGATGGTTTTATTGATCACTGAGATAGATTGATTTAAAATGAAGCTGGTTCAATGTAAAATTGAAATGTAATTGAGATGTAATAAACTACGTTTGCCATGTTGCTGTAGCTTAGTTTGCTCTATTTCCCAGAGGCTAGCTTCAGCTTCATTTAACACAGAGTAACTGCTAGCTTAGCTCACTACATTTTCTTGCCCAATCAATATTTTACACTCGGATGAGGATAACAGATGATCACTTTATGCTTTATGTGAGACATGATGATTCTCATCCATCTTCATATCAGCTCTGTTATCATCATCATCATCGTGCTGTCTCTGATCAAAAGGCTTTTGAGTTTTCAGTGTAAATCTAATTGCGCCATCTTGTGGTCATTTTGCATGAAAAATTAAGCATGTTTTCAGTACCATTAATTTCTATATTTTATTCACTACTGTAATGTGTTTTTCTATTATTTAAATATAATACTTCTTGAATCATCTTTGTATTAGTGCTAGTTAATCTAAGGATATGGTTTAATAATGTTTTTTTTTTAATGAAAATCTTTAGGCTGATCAAAACACATTACTCCACTACTTTTGTGTATTTGTGTTTAAATGACTGTGGGGAAAACTCTTCTAAATTCTGATATGATTTGAGATGTTGATGTGATTTTCTCTCAGCTGTTGATCTGCTGTAATGCTGATGATCTCCAATACATTATTACATACTGAACTATTTTTCATGTGTTCTGGTAATCAAAGGATGCATTTGTGTTTGGGATTATAAATATGCTGATGCAATCACTGTTGTCATCCTGATATCAACCTTTGGACAACATTAAAAAAAATGTTATCAAATAAGTTTTTGAATTCCATAACTGTTTCTTCCTTACAGTTTTGTTTGAATAAGACTTGCACAATCAATATGAAGGCTCTACATGCAAATGTTATTCCCAATGAATTTGTATTGTTTTGCCCTTTTCAATTATGTTTTATATCAGATTTTTATATCAGATATTTAATTTGATTGTAATCTCTAAATTTAGAGGCCTATAACAGTTTCTGCACAGCAGATGTGTTGATTTTGGGTTTTATCTTGCTCTTATCTGTCTTTAAAATGAAATACCCTTTCTTTCACACCAAATTTCACATTATTCATTCTAAAAACTCAAAAGCTCAGAAATAATGGAAAATCATATAGGATTCTTCAGATTTATACATCTACTGTAACAGTAATTCTAATGAAGGATAAAAAATTAAACTTAATAGAAAGTAATTATTAGCCAGATCATATTTTACACACATTCATAATTTATTTTTTCATATAGTATATTCATATAGCCTTTATATTGTAAGGAAATGATTCCTTCAATAGGAGATCATGACTAACTAGAAATTAAAAACATCTGATTGTCTTCATACAGTTCATTTATAAAGAATGAATGTTAAAGTTTAAGATGAATTTTATGTATTCAGATAACAGAAGACGAAACATGTATCAGTGTTTTCTTATAAAGATCATAAACACTCACAGTTTGGTGTGACTTTATGAATGCTGCTCCGTCTGACTCGTCTCTTGCTCTGTTTCTCTCCTGCTTCAGTAGATCGTCTCTCGTCATCTTTTCTGCTCATTTTCTTGATTCCTGCAGTTTCCACTGATCTTCTGCCATTCATTTCTATTACAAAATCTACAATTTAGAGTTAAGTAATCAATAAATTGTTATTAAATGTGTCATAATGTATTAATTACATATTAACATATAGTATTAGCTAATAATGTAAATTTATGTGTTAATTACAACAATGGGTCAAAGCCATGCATTTTAACTTCCACGCTTTAATTATATTTATAGCTAATGATTTGCATGGGTTAGTGTTGAGGCACATGACTAACTAACTAATTCAAAATCCATAACCACAATGACATATTACTTAACAGTTAGTTAATAGTCCGGTCACGAGGGGTAGAGACTCGACGCAACAGGGTGTGGTATGGATTCTAGGATTTTTTTTAATGGGGTGGCACAGGGGGACTCAAAACCAGTCGGGGGGGGGCATGAAAGTCATGTGCCCCAACACAAGTGGGATGACACAAAATGGCACTTTACCATGCTCAATAAACATCTATCTTTTTATAAATAAAAACAACTGAACAGACAATAATTGTTCTCAACTTCTTTTATTGTCCAAACAGATTTTCTGTGTGTGTGTGTTCCCTTTTAATTTTTTTTTCACAAAATTCTGTCTAAAAATAAACAAACCTCTAACTTAATCATCAACATTACACAAATAGTATATTTAATAGCCACGTTCTCATCTGATTAAAGACAAAATCATTTAAGTGTGAAGCTGTTCTTGGGCATTGCAAACAAAAATAAAAGATACAAGACTACCATGCAAAAATGTTTGTTTATTCAATACAAACATTTGTTTACTATTCTGCATCTTAAAATTCCACGCTAACATTATTAAAACCCCACATTTTAGCGTTTACCACGTTACTGCAGACTATTCAGGAAAGTGACTGTGCCTTTTATCTTTGAAACAACCGGAAGAAACGTAACATAACAGTTTCTAGTTTAAGCAGTGCAGGTGCACCACTTTAATTATTTAAAGCCTGGAACGCAAAGAAAGGTTTTTACGTTAGAATCCACTCATGCTCAAAACCCTGGAGTAATTGGTCACCAGCAGTGCTGAAATTTCCATGCATGCTCACCAATCCTCTCATTAAGTGTAGCCAATGGGAAAGATTCATTGTGCATATATTAATTTTGTTATAACAGAACTTTATGAGATCGTGATAAACTGAGATGAGCTTTTTAGTGATAATAAAGGGAGCGCTGTTTGCTCGCATTCTGCTAAATCATGCACACATCAGCCCATACTTGCTTCTGTTACAGTGCTTTGTGAATGTTGATGCTTAGCCTAAATAACACTGTTTTATCTGGAGCGTTTATACTGGGATGCTGTGGAACATAGGAGATGTTACGGAGCTATTTAATGTAAATTTCTTAGATGCACTGAAAAAAAATCTATATAGGTTGCTTTTATGTGGCTGAAAGTGGGAAAAGATAACATATATTTCTGCGGGAGTGGGCGGGCGCGGGACAGAATCCTGCGGGACCAGGACTGAAAATCCACCCAGCTCAGGTCTCTAGAGAGGAGCAGCTCAGCGATGAGGGCAGAGGAGCAGTGACTCCAGCTCTGAGAGAGTCCAGGAGCTGAACACAGTGGAGTCTGGACTGATGGAGTCTGGGATCATGATGGTGTTGTTCAGGTCTTCAGTCGCTGGTGTCCGGAGGTCTCTGATGTTGTTTGTTCTTGAGAACATGCTGAAGATCTTTTAACATCTGATTGAAACTTTACAGGCACCTCTGGATCATCTGAAACTAGAAATCACAAATATATATCAGATAAGATTATACTCATTGTTTTAGATTTGTATATTCTCAATCAATAAAATATTCTGTCATTAATACACAATCAAACATCTGTAAACTGATTGCAGAAAGTGAATTTGTCTGAATGTGACACTTTAAGACAGGAGTGTGAAGACTAGAATTAACATAATGAACAAACACTTACAGTTTGGCTTTTTCTCCATACTCTCTCGTCTAACAAGTCTCTGTCTGCTTTTCTCTCGAGATCCAGTAGTTTGTGTCTCATTTCTGGTCTCCATTTCTCTCTCAGTCCAGTTGGTTTTTGCTCATTTGTGGTTTCTGATGCTCCAGCAGTTTTCTCTGTGCATTATTTCATTTCTGCAGCCCGTCTATACCTGTTAAATCAAGTCAGTGGTTTTAGTTCAAGAGCAAGTTCAGTTTCTCTCATCCATATGACTAAACCAGTAACAGCTAACAGCTAACAGTCGACAGTAGGATATAACCATTCACCCAAGATGCGATGATAAAGATTTCACAACAAGTTTCTCACTTTTTTTTTTTACAATATGAGATTCATGACACATTATAAATGAAAAAGTGTCCTTTTATTGTTTCTCAGACAATATGCTACACATTTCTTTGTGAAATTGAACTGAAATTTTAAAACAACTCCCAAATCAAATAAATAAAACAATTAAAAGGCTGTGTCTGTGCTCTTTCCAGAGACGACCACTGTATTTTAATCAGCATCCAAACAAAGATGCTTCACATATACAGCATGAGTAGATTTTGATTTAAATTAGATTGTATCATTTTGAAATTTGAAGCAATAACAGAACAGTCTGACTTTAGCTTTGTGAATCTATACTACATAAAACATCTGAATGAAAGAAAAACAGCAGACGAGCTGAATGAGACATTGGCTATCTGCACGATTTTAAGCCATTTCTGGTCAACTGTCAAAATCAACTGTGCTGGAACTGGAAGGGGAGCACCCTTTGCTCATTTCTCCACATGATATATTCACAATTTAAAGAAAAGTGTTGTTAGTCTAAGAGGACCAAATGTCCGTGTATACTGTTTCAGGAATGACAAACGTGAGTGTACACAATTACATGAAGTGAATCCGCTAAATTGTGCTGCAAGTGATTGCTATGATTGACAGTGATAAATACTGTATCAATGGATGGAACAAAACATCTAAAGCCGATGTCAAAACAGAGCTGTGCATCAAGTGATGCAGCGTAAATCCAGAGTAACAAAACTACTGCAGAAACAAGTCTGCATTGGCTGAATATATTTAGAAGTTTTTACAGTTAAAGAACAAATTGTTTTTAAATTAAATCTAAAAATGTCAAAATATTTAATGCATTATTATCTAATTATTATACCATTAATAATTAACTTATTTCATTTGCAATTAACAGTTAAGTAATTAAATAACCTTTCTAGCCCTCTGATGCATGAATTATTGAATCACAAAGTAATATATATTTTTACATGTTTGTTTTTACTTGAAAAGTGAAAAATCATGCCAAAAAAAAAAAAAAAGCAATATATTATATTTTGAGGGAGATTCATATCTGTCCGCTGTAGTGACCATGATGCATCAGATAGGGCTGTTGGTGTCTGGGCTTATTCATTTATTTTTTAAAATGACATGTGACTTCCTTCATATGCTATAATTTATACTTCAGTATAGTAAAAGTACTCAAATGTGTTACAATATACATTTTATAATAAATCAAAGAGCACGACGTGAAAAAAAAAGGACTACAGAGTTGAAATGCACCTCAGCTGACTGATCCTCTGCTGCCATCTACTGGTTATAATGCCAATTTCATGTCATTTTTATCTTAAAGTCTTTTCACTAGATTATTCGTATTCATAGGCACATTCAAACTTCTCATGAAAACTCTCCACCTATTTCACAACACGTGCGTACACAGATGAATCTATTCTTGACCTTGTTCTAATGTTAGTGAATCTGGAGTATTGTAAATGTGCGGCCGCGCGCACGAGGTTAGTCATTTGCATAAAACATGCCCAGACCATGAGAAAACGATGAAAGGCAAGATTTTTACTGTTACACTGATAGTTTTTGCAGTGGAATGCCCAACAATGCATTCTTTTATTCCACTTTGACTTCCCTTTCATTGTCATTTTGTCATTTCTGTCTATCTGAGTTGTTGTCCAGTTGGCATTTTCACCCCAAATGGCTGTTACCAAAAAAGCATCAGCTCTTGAGTTTCTTCTCTTTGATTTCACAGAAAGACGTTTCAACGAGAAAGGTGACGTGTATAGTATTTTAGTATGCAAACTCTTTGGTTATGCTGGCTACCTTTCAAGCAGAACAGTTTTGGACTGAAGTACTGAACTACATAGACAGTATATATTGGGGAGCAGAGTTTCAGAGATCTGGTCCCTTAACGCCCCTGACTCCAGACAGATTTAGTTTGGAGGCCCCCATGTGGAATCCAAATTATTGCTTTAATAATGTACTAAGATATCATTATTATAATATATATCATTATAATATAGGTTATGATAAAAAAGTATAAAATACTCAAATAGTACATACATGTTACATACACAGCTATTACAAAAGTGTGTTACTTAAAGCCTTTACTGTAAGTTAAGTGTTATGTTAGAATCATTATTATACTCTTATACCTTTTGTTCTTTAATATTTTGAATTGTTTTTAGCTTTATATTTTGTTTTTCATTTAAATTTGTTGTATGCATTTGTCATTTTTATTTAATTTCTTTATTTTAAATAAAAAAAGAAGTGTGCACTTAATGCACTTATCATGAAATTCAAGTTCAAATGAAGTTAACAATGTTTTTGACCAGCGAATGACGGAGATGGAGTGTTTTGTCTGTCATTAGAACGGCTGTAACTGCATTATATGTTTTCATCAACTTTTACAGGTTATATAACGTTTATTGTAACTATACGTGCGCTTAGTTTTTCTTGTTGTTTAATACACTTGGTCAAAATCTCAAATTAAGCGCTTATACACAGGATATTTAAAACGTACAAAAGCATATTGGCTAGACAGCAAATAACCTACTTCTCTCTTCAAGCACACAAAAACATTAGCCTTTACAGACATAGTGTTTGAGTAAAGAAAACGCTGTACTATTCAAACATCAATTATTTATTTACCCTTTCATTGCGAAAAAGCGGATATGTCTCCTTCAAACTGAATGGAGGCGGGGTGAAGAGGTTTCGGTAAGAGATGATCCAATTGGCGTTACGAAGTTTTTTTTAATGCTTATCATCTTTTTAATGCTTATCATTGGTTAAACATTTTTAAAACCCTCTGATTTAAAATAATAATAACGAATTATAACAGAGATAGTTTGGACAATTTTTTCACGGCAAACCTGTATGGCAACTGCCATACGATCTTATCTACAGTACAGATATAAATATAAACACAGAGCCAAGGTTAAAGGGTAAAATCATCATTATACAGTAATTCACTCTAAACCATATTTATTTACTTTTTATCAAGACTTGCTTATCATATAAAACATTAGATGGGTTTAAAGCAGACTTACGAGATACATAAGACGTCCACAACAGCCGTCAGTAGCCTAATCAAACAGATAAACACAGAGTAAGACACTTTCTCTTCTGGACGAGCGACACACAAACACTGAATGGTTTTATACAGCTTCCTGCGTCGCGGGTTCTTTCTTATCCCCTCCTCTTTCCTCTCAGATTATGACGTGTGTCGCTCTCTCTTTCTTCCGCACATAAAGGGCGCAGGGCATCATTGATTTTTTACATTGTGTGCAAATCGTCTTTAGATCAGAGTAAACAACACTTACTGAACTCTTGAATGTTTTGTTTTATGACCAAAGCAACTAAAATGATTTAAAGTACAAAAATACATTTTTTTCCTACTGTCTCCATGCAAAATATTAAAGTAAAAGTCTGTAAGAAACTGTAACTGCGTGACATAAAGAAAACCTCCAGATCATCTGAAGTCCTCTGTGAGTCACTGACATCCGTTTTCTACACTGTTTACATTGTAAGTGAATTTGAAATATTATTGAAATTTCTACAAACTCAGTCAGGCAACATCATCTGTATAAATGTACTCATTGTATTCATTTATTTTAAAAATATTTGAAATCCTAAAAAGCTAAAATGGTGACTGGGACAAAAACACAGTTTAGATAAAGTGTTTGTAGTTTGATGGTTATTGTGTGAGTTTTCACACACTTTGTCAATCCTGCTTCATGTCTGCTGGAGAAATGAACGCTGAATTCACCCGATCCACTGTAAGACATGATGGGGGGAAAAAAACACCCGAAAAACAACAATAACAGCTTATTATAAACTACAGAACACTGATAAATGAATATAAATACAAAGGTGAATCTCATTTACTGATTTCATTTAAAGCTTTCCTGAAGTCTGATCTGATCTGATGTTCAGAGCTGTAATACCGCTGATCTCCAGTAGAGAGCGACACTTCACTGTCTGTCACTCAATCACGTGATCGTGATCTCATACAGTTTCAGACTGAAGGATCTCAGAGAAACATCCTCTGCTTAACTGTGATAGTGAATGTGTGAGTTTGATCATGAAAACTGAATTGTAAATGAATGTAAAGATGAACAGTAATTGTGTTATTTTGAAGTGGTCACATGTATTTGATTGATTTTCCTTGAGAATAAGCCTGTGAGGCAGACAGATGGGATGTTCTTTAGGTGTGCCATAGCCTTTTGCTTCTCCTCTTGGTATTTGTGTCTGAACATTGATTTCACAGTTTTCCGAGTTGGCAGAACATGTGGGGTCCAACTTCAACAAATTCTTTAAATCCCTCATCTGCCA
>JAFVLL020009358.1:0-51238 GCA_021397915.2 Tor tambroides | reverse complement strand
TTTCATGGTTAGGATAAAAGGAGGATAGAGTGAGAGGTAGGAGAGGGAAGTAAAGAAGAGAGAGCACCAAAGTAGATGAGAGAGAGAAAGTCAGCGTAGATGACAGCAAATTACGACAGGTAAAAAAGGGTGTGAGAGAGAGAGCAAGCGAGCGAGAAAGAAAGAGAAAATGATGAGAGTTGCACTGGAATCAATCAAAAAAAACATGGAAGGATAGCCTGAATCTTTTTGATCAGTTCAGCACAGAGAGATGAGAATGATCGAGAAGAAGAGACAGAGAGGAGACAGAACAAGCCATAAAAACAAGTGAGTGAAAGAAAGCAGGGAGGCAGCACCGTGACTGTCTACCTTGACGGAAAGTTACGATACGGTGCTTTTCAACTGCCACAAAAAGAGATGGGATTGGAGAGATGGGTGGTTTTAAGAAAAAATAAGATCCATATATCAGGCTTTACAGATACAGGCCCTTCTGCATTTGCGATACTGGCAGAAGACAGCTGCAGAGGCTTAGCTAGAGGTGGCTGATAGTAAAGCTAACATCCTCCCATAATCAAAAGGGAGAGAAATTAAAGCACAGCTTCTCCCAGGCCCCTGGGGTGTTTCCCTTCTCTCCTCGCTGGCTCTCGATTTATATTTGGCTGAGATATGAGTGGGCTTGGGCTTATTTCGCACTCCTTTTCTTTGGGAAAGAAGGATTAAGAGGTTTGTTGTGAGTATGGAGAAGAGTGGAGACGAGAGGAGAGAAGAGGAGCTTCTGCAACCCACTCAATTCAATGGGAAAAGAGTGGATGAGAGTGGATGACTGCACTGACACCCTTCAGACCCTCTATTGGTCAAGACAAAGGAGGAATTATATCCAATATGTTTGCAGATGCTTAATCCATGCATAAACCAGTGTTGGGGAAGCTATTCTGAAATTGCAGCTTGCCAAGCTACAAGCTACTCGTGATTTAAAATACTTCAATAGACATCAAGCTACATTTTTAAAAGTAGTTAGCCTACTAGATATCGACAAAAAGAAACACTAAAGCTACTTAAATGGGCAATATCTTTATACCTAAATACAGTGGAATTCAATTAGGCTATATAATAGAAAATTAATTTACGTAATTGAGTCAAAAACATGGCACATCACATTTGGCCGACACGGAAGCTTAAATGCGACATAAACATGCGTTCATCACATGGATTTGTTTTATGACACCTTTTTGACTTTTTGGATCATTTTGGTTACCTGGACTTTAAGTGGGGGACAGAAACATCTGAGGTTTCATTAAATATAATTTGGGTTTTGGAGGTTAACCAAAGTCTTATGAGTTTGGAACAGCATGAGGGTGAGTAAAAAATGACAGAATTTTCAAACATTTCATTACAAAAAAAAAAAAAATGGCTACTGATAATATTGCACACAGTGCCTATGGAGTTTGGTCAGTCCAGCATTGGTTATACGGGAGAAAAAAGAAAAGTTTCTGCAGCTTAATACACTATCAAATTGACCTGAGATGTTCCTTCACTCTCACTCTGCTGGCTGAGTAGAAACAGATCTCATTTAATTAAGATTATTCAAGCAAATTGCAGAAGGCGGGTAGCTGTAATCAGCTGGAGTGACAATTGTAAAAACGTTATTATGTTACAGTTTTACTCGTAGGAATTACATAATTGCATCTTTTACTCCTGCAAAATATGGCTATAATAACTGTGAGAAAACTTTGAAATATTTACAAGCACTTTGGTATACCCTTGATAAAATGAGGACTATGAAAAATGATTCTTAATAGCCAAATAAACAAACAGACTGACATGTAAAACTTTTGGGGTTGCTGTTATTGGTTTTGTTTGTAGATTCTTTTTTAGAGCACTGTCTGCTTTAAATTAGTTTTTCTTCCCACAGGTAAAAACAAAAACACTCATAGAGACTACACCAATACTAAACCTCAGTCACAATCTAAAGTGTCCTCTGGGTGATGAACACCAGGTGGACAACTGAGATGCATAAATGCAGAGTAACCAATATACAGTAAAAGAATGCAGGGGCGTTTTTCAGAGGAGGCAGAGAAAGAGATAGCCTTAGTTTCAGATGAAGCCTTTCTTTTTTTCAGTGAAATCCATTGGTGTGTGAATGTGAGAGAGTGGCAGAAAAATAAAGGTTAAAGGTCTCAATGGCATAATATCCACCTGTCATGCTTGGTCCACAAATCAGTCTGAATGGGTCAGAGTGGTGAAAATGAATGGACTGACTGCAAATTTAACAATTCATTTGGACATCACCAGAAGATGGTGGTTCAAAAAGTTTGGCTATTATTTATTATCCATATGATTTTAATCCAGAAATTATGTAAACATCAAATTTAACATGGAACATATGGAACGTATAGCCTACATTTACACTGGACCCAGAGAGGATGTCATCACACACACACCACTTAAAATGTGTGTAATCCAATAGATTGTGTTGCGATAAAGAAGTGGCACATGTCCTGGATACTGATGATGCATTATCCTGTTTTTGGCTGTCTTGCAAAGTTTCGAGAAAACAGAAATCCATCAGACTTGGCAATGAAACATGGCATGTTAACAGACATCTGAACGCGGTTTATAAAGAACCAAAAATAAGGTGTGGGATTATCAGCAGACGGCTTCATCTCAAAAATAAATATTTTAAGCAGAAACATGGAAACACAAAGACATGCTGACAGTGCTGGACAGTGTATGAGACAGGAAGACAGTGGGTGTGTGTCTGTACTCGCATTTAAACTCAATATTTCTGCGCTACTAGTGTCATCTAGCGGAGCTACCTTTGCAAACGCACGTCACGCCTCCTCCAAATCAAACATAACAAAAACACAGCTCTTATGGGTCTATTAAAGTGGCAGGTAAAAGTAGGCTACTTTAAATAAAAGGTCCAACATATCAACGATGCTTTTACCTTGATGTTTAGCTTACCTGTCTAGAAGAAACTCCGGAAGTTCCTCTTAGGCTATAGACTGAAACCTAAACATTCCACCAAATTCCTCCGTCTTGTAAAAGCACTGCCACTTGTTTTTTCCGGACTGTCTGTCTCTGTGTATACTGAAAAGTCTTAGAATTTTGCTTGCAGTTCTGTAATGGATTCTGAATTTCTTTTCCCTCACTGGTTAAACACCCTCTGGATCAGCCTGCTACAGTGGCCACGCCCAAAACTCTCGCTTTTGGCTGCGCGAGGTATGCAAATAAATAGGTTGATAGAAAAGTAGGACATCCTGTTATTGCATTGCAACATTTTATGGTCGACATCATTAACATTATTAAAAGGTGAACTTTTTAACAGTGTACATAAATGTGTTATGAAACAAAGTCATGAAATGTAGTCTCTTTAATTGCACTTAAAGATTTATTTATTTATTTACTTTTTTCTTTGTATTTTTTCTTTGTATTTATTTATTTATTTATAATTAATAAATAATAAATTAATTATTAATTGAATTTTGCACTTCATTGTGTTGTGTTTTAGTGGTAATGGAAATGTACATAAAATTACTAGATAATATCCTTGCAGAAAATTCTGCGTACTAAAAAAAAAAAAAAAGAAAAAGTGTATATTTTAGCTTACCATACATGTTTATGCTTGGCAGTACATCCAGCAGTACACCAGCCATATTTTAAAGACAAGTTCCATTATTTATAACATTTTTTAAGAGTGGGCTCGGACATTTTTAATAAACAAATAATAAAATTTCTGTTATAATTTACTCACCCCCAAGTTGTCTTTGACCTGTATGAGTTTCTTTCTTATGTTGAACACAACAGAATGTTGGTAACAAAACAGTTGCTGGTAGCCACTGACTTCCATAGTATTTTTTATTTTATTTTATTTTATTTTATTTTAGTATTTTATTTTAGATTTTATATTAGGTTTTTATATATATATATATTTGAAAGTCAGTCGGGACCAGCAACTGATTGCCTACTAATATTCTTCAAAAAAATCTTTTGTGTTCAACAGAAAAAGGAAATTCATACAGGTTTGGAAAAGCATGAATGTGAGTAAATAATGACAAAAATGTCATTTTTGGGTGAAATACAGCTTACATTCTTTTAAAGTAATGTCATAGCATCAACATAAAATATCGTAAAATAAGACATTTCCTGGTTTATATCTTACCTGGACTAGAGTTCACCACAGGGAACTTGGGCCCCTGCTCTACTCCATTTACTTCAGATCACACAGAACATTCCTCCACTCCGACGGCATTTCTTACCACTGCTGGGCTGACAAACCTCTGCCGCACATCTCATTCCCTCCTTCTGTCTCCATGTCTATGATCTAAAAGAGGTTCTCTGCATATCTCTACGACATACCCAACTGGATATCTACCCCTCACCTTGAACTTTATCTTGACAAGCCTGAGATCATTTTCCTTTCACCTAAGACCTCCTTTCTAAAACTCTCTACCACAGTAGAAGACCACGTTGTTGTTGATTCCAGGTGATAACAAACGGTGCCATCCTTCACCATCAGTGCTGACCAGCTTTCATTCGAACCATGCATGTGCAGAGTTGTTTTGCGTGAGTTTTTTTGCTCAATGCTTGTATTTATTTCTAAAAATAAACATTTAAAAAAAGATGTCTATATGAGGTTTGTTCTCAAGTACAGTTGCGCTTCTCTTTACCACAAATAAATATGCTCTATGTATGTGCATTGATCAATGTTTACATATGAATAACAGCCTAAATTAAATTTGTTCATTATATGATGTGACCATGTCTCTTCAGAAGACCTGGATGAAACTGCTCAGTTCATATGGAGTTCATACATTTAATATGCTTTTATGAACTTTTTGAATTGTGTTTTGGTTGAATGAACTTTCATTTGAGGGACAGAGCTTTCTCAGATTTAATTAAAATATCTTATTTGTATTTTGAAGTTAAACAAACGTCTTATGAATTTGGAACAACATGAGGGTGAGTAAACGATGACAGAATTTTCATTTTTGTGTGACACTTTATGATCACCTCTTAATATAAAACACATAGCATGCAGATAAAGTAAAGCAACAATAATTTATTCCTATTTTTTTGTTGTTGTTTTTACATAAATTAGCAAAAACAATATGTAATTATTTTTTTAACAAATGTTTCTTTAACAAAGGTTGAAATCTAAGTCCAAAAAGAAAAAAAGACAAGAGGTATTATGAAGTGTTATCAAAAGGTTTCATATCAGCCCTATCCAAGTTGCTGTAGACATTTAATCAAGCTATAAAAAGATTTAAAACCACTGGTTAAGATGCTTAGGTCAAAAGTACACATCACATGAGCCTTCAAAGTCATCCCAATTAATCCAGATTTTAACTGTTCCTGTGCCAACTGTGAGAGAAATTTTACTTTGTAATCCATTTGACCTTTGAGTGCTTAGATTTAGGACTTTCCACCTCTGCCGAGAAAATGTCTGGCCCATTCACAGCTGTCAAGTTTTTAGGCACACAACTCAATTCAAGAAGGTTTCAGGCCCTCCCAATGAAAAAACAGACCGATAAATCACCAAAATCTCCCAGATTCACCACGTTGCACTGAGCTGTCATGTATCATAAGACTGCCCTCGCTGACCAGTGGCAGTTGCTCTTTATTTTCTGGCTATTATTTTGAAGTGTCTTGTTTCCCTGGTTCACAGTTTCATGAGCGGAGTCACCTGTCTTGTTTCACCAAATAAGTTTTTATACATGCCTCCTTGAATACGATTGTGAATGTCAATAATATATTTATCATGATTTATGTTCTTTGTTAAATATTAGATCTTTTTAAAAGCCCACTTGACCTATGAGTTCTGCTACATCGCTCTCTCTGATCTCTGCATTCATTGCATAAACCTCTTTTCGCTACTTTGTCATTTAAATTTTGCCATGCACATCCTGCCACAAAGTCACCCGCCGTTCACATCCCACCTTCTCACACTGACTTCATCTGTTTCATCACTGAACAATACAGTGTTGCTGACTTTCTACAGCTGTGCTGACTAAGGCCTGTTTTACACTGCATGTGCAAACAGCATATATTTCGGCGCCCGTATTAACAGGTTGCAGTACAGTGCTATGTAGCAGAAGCGAAGGCGCAAGTTTATTTGCCACATGTTGTGCGCTGAACTCAGCAGAAAATGCAGTGAAAATGCACTATAAACCTATTTATCAACACAATATTTTGCAGTGTAGGCTTTTATGAATCATCATAAAACAGGTTAATGCAAGTTCCACATGCTGTGACAGGCACACAACACTTTCTATTCAGTAAATCTGACTGAATCAAAATGTTTTAAGCAGTTTATATGGGTTGGGAGTTGAATTAGGTATTGCATCTTGGAGAAAATTTACACTTGGTCTTTTCCTGTTGGCTTTAGCAGATGTATTCTGTATGCAGCTTCCTTCTAAGCTAGAGTCCTGATATCCAAGTCAGAAAGCAAGTTGATCATAGTGTTGCATCTTACTGTTTTTCATTGCATTTATATTCATGTTAAAAAGAATTCAATGAAAAATGCTAGTTTTATTACAATTAATGCACTAAATTGGTAACTCTTGTAAGGTGACATGAACATGCACACTGTAATAAAAATGATTTTGGCATTTAATTCTACATGACTTAGTTAAGCATCTACTGTGTGAATGCTAGTTGATATATCTGTTAGACACATACTGTAGTGTGATGTGATACAATATGGTACAATGGTTTTTGCATGTCACAGTTTAATCTCTGAACCACTTCTATTTTTGAGAAATAGGCAGAAACAAACAACCAAAGGAAATATTTACTACTCATTAATTGTCATTCAAGGGCACCAAGAGGGCATATAAAATACAAATACAAATAAATTAATAAATAAATACATAAACACCATCCTAATCTCGAATGTATTTTCTATTTTGGGAAAATAATAATAATAATAATAATTAACACACGCAAAAGTCTAAGTGCTTAGTTGATCATGGAGGACTGGAAATGTGATGCATCTGTAACTATCTGACATCTTCTGTTACATTTTCATTTAATTTAATTGTATTTTTATGTGTTATTTATTTTTTGAAGATTTTTCTTGAGATACAGATTCTATCAAAGAAAAGTGGCAAAGTTGTGACAACTTCTAGGCCAGGGCACCCCAATCTCATCTCATTGATTGAAACACTTGACTCCAATTAGTCTTTGGAGAAGTCATTAGCCTAGAGGTCCACATGTTTTTTCCACCTAATCTCTGAATGATTCAGCAGTGTAGTCTATTCCATGTTCACAAGAAATACAATTGTTTGTGTGTCAATAGTTGTTTGTGTGTTAGTATGAAATCAGTAAGATCAGATGATGATTGATTATAATATTTTATGCCCACAATAAAATATAGAACTGAAAAGATACAATAAATAATACTTACTCCCCTCAAAGAAAAAAATCTGCCTCAGGTTAACAAGTGAAACAAGACAAAGTTACGGTGGTTAGCTACGAAATTTATTATGGGAATATGACTTATTAATTTGCATAATGATTCAGGCATTAGTTCATGTATGGGGGAGCTAAGATTGATGGGAGTTTAATTATGACACTTCGTTGTTATTAAAGCCTAATCAGAGAGCACGCTCATCTTTAACTCTTACCTTAAACTGTGGACTGAAATTTATACCACTGGAAATCTCATAAAATAATTTCCTTTTTCTCTCAGCTGAAACTGAAACAATACATATTCAGATCTACCTGCAATTACCCATCTCATCCATCAAGAGAGGAGGGGAGCGAAGCAAAGAAAGAGTCACAGATGCAAAGGAGAGAATATATAGCTGATGGAAAGGAATGGGAATGAGAGGGCTTGAAAAGTTGATGGAGGAGGAAGTAAATAGTGGGGTTACAAGGCATCAGAAGAAAGAAAAGACGTAGAGCAAAATGGCTTGACAATGGAACGAAGAATAGTTTCTCTGTCGTTTTCAATGAGAGTTATACATTTCAAGTATGGAAGCAATATCCTGTGTTTGTAGTTTCCCTAAATTTTAATATCTTACTACATGATCATTGTCTATCATTTTATTTGCCTGTTTCTGTATCTACATAATCCATGACTTTACAGCTGATCTGTTTTCTCACAGGAAACCATTAGGCTAGGCTGTCAGATAGGCCCTCGATCTGTTTTAAGAGTATTGCAAAGGTTTTACAAAGCTGTCGATGTGCATTTCGTATCATCCACAGTCTGCTCTTAGTGCGGGCCTTTTTGTACACCTGTTATTTTTAGCGTTGTTTTAGATATAAATATACAATATTTATACAAATTTAGATACAAATATACAATTATGATAGAGTTACTCAGAGTTCCTCCAGCCATAACATGCACATTCACTCAGATTTGGTATGATGTTATATATAATGGCAACAATATAAAGTGTCTTTAGTTAAAGACGTTGCTATATAGTTTATATCACAGTATTTAGGCTAATTTAAAAAAATGCATCAATGAGAAAAGGCACAGAACTGGTACTGGCACACCTGAAGCATGCACACAGAAAGCTTCCAAGTATTTACATATACACAGTCTATTACATCTTAAGGAAATGTTAACACTTGAGAGAAAATCAATATGTTGAATCAGTACAATAGGTCTTAAAGTGACAGCAGCCTAATATACCTAATGCTGTTTGTTGTTGATGTCAATCAAACAAAAAATGGGAGAGTCACTCACTGCTCTTGACTGATTAACCTTTGTAGCTTTAATAAGGATCAATGAATATGTAATTCATACAGTTAAGACTATGCAGCTTTTTTTTTAAAAAAAAATTGTAATGTTAAAGCAGAGTTTTTGACTGTAAGATGCATTTCCTCAGGTGTGAATTATAACACGTGTGCTGCTGGTCAGGTCTCAAAACTCAAAGCATGCAGTATTTCCCATACATTTTCAAACCACCTGGACAGTCCACCTGGAGTAGCCTAAGGTTAAGTGCCTTTCTTGAAGACCACACAGTGATACAGCAAACCTGCAGTCTCAGTAATTCTGCATTTCACACATAAATAATGCAACCTTGCAGCCCAGATTTTGACCAAACCTCTTTATGTGCCATCTATACAGTAGAAAGAGAGATATGCTGTCCCACATATAATTACAATAATTATTACAGTACGTATGTCCTCTAAAATGAAATCAGCAAGAACAAAAATGTATTTTTTGTAATTTTCACAAAATTTCACAAAAAGTACTTAGAACTGGTTTTGTGGTCCAGGGTCACATATACACTTTAAGTACTAATATGGACCCTTTAGTGGTAAATAAGGTATAAAAGGTGTACTTTCGAAAGGGTACTGCCCCAGTGACAGCTTTTTTCACCTTTTTTACTGACATATTATATGCCTGTATCGTACAGTTTGATTCACCTTGCCTTAGACTCACTCTCTCACTCTGGAGATTCACTCTAAATTTAGTGTGGCAGTTGTTAGCTAGATATCATAAATACAGGTGTCTTGACATGGGTTGTGGAAGAGCAAGGGGAAAATTTGCGGCTGGAATACAGACTGGAGGTTTACGAGAAGTGAGACAGAGTAAGGGAAAGAGAGAGATGATGATTCAGAACAATAATCCGCCCAAACTCTCTCTCAGCCCCTCACTGTTGACATCACCTTCAATCATGTGTAAAATACTACAGAGTAAAAGCCCACTATTTATTTCAAACTTCCCCAAAGGGAAAACAGGGATGGAAAAGGGGTGGAAAGAGAGAGAATGAGACAAACAATCTTCAGGCTTTCCTCAGTGAGTACACACATGGAAAATGGAGTCTCTTTTTTTCTCTTATACTGTCAGACATTCCTCTTGGTCTGTTTCCCCTTGACAAGCTTATAGAATTACAAATGTATTTATACCAACTGAAAACAGAAAAGTATACGAGCATTTGAATATTACAGCCAGCAAAGTAAGTGAATGAGTGTGTAGGTGGGACACCATCTCCTGCGGGGTCTATCTGGAAACTCAGGTCCTCAGTTGGTGCATCTTTGAAACACCTACACAAACACATTTAATTTTGTCTCACATACGAACTCTCCAGCTAACTACACAATGGCAAGGTGCCCTACCACCTGCTATTACATCTGAGTTATAAAGTCCCCGTAGACAGAGAAAGAGACAAAATGTGTGTGCGACTCCAGCTTCTCATTTGTTGAAGTCTTAATTGCACCGAGTAATTTAGCAAACAGCCACCTTTTGTGTTCCTACACTGACTTTTGTTAGACTGGATCAGCAAATTTAACAGTGTGTGAAATGTAGCTATAAAAGGGAAACCAGTAATGTGGGTTTCATTTGAACATTATAGAGCTGATGCTTTTTTTTTCCCAAACCTTTTCAAGAATCACAGGGATGTGTGCTACGTGAAGTACTGCATTTCCAGTTTCATTTACACTACTGTTCAAAAGTTTGGGGTAGCTAAGATTTTTTTTTATAATTTTGAAAAAAGTCTCTTATGCTCACCAAGGCTACATTTATTTGATCAAAAATTAGTTTTCTATTCAAATATATTTTAAATGTAATTTACTCCTGTAATGGCAAAGCTGAATTTTCGACAGCCATTACTCCAATCTTCAGGTTCACATGATCCTTCATATCCTTCATTTGGTGCTCAAAAAACACTTCTAATTATTATAAATGCTGAAAACAAAAAAATTAATGAATCCCATTCAGATTTTTTTTTAATTACTATTCTAGTTCTTTAAAGTAATAATTGTATAAAATAAGTATTTTACCGAAATGTTTTACTGAAGACATATTTAGGGATAAAATAAAGGCAGCGGCTATTTGCACTAAGTGCAAATAGCGATGGATGCTATTTACACTAAGTGAAAATAGCAGTATTTTTTAACGATATGCTATTTACACTAAGTGCAAACAGCTATATATTCTATTTACACTATGTTAAAATAGCAAGATTTTCTGCTATTTATACTACTTATTGCAAATAGTGGCAATTATCTGCACCTCAGTATTGTAGTAGCCTACATTATAAAACAATACGCAATAATAACGTATTGAGTGTAAATTATAGTTTTAATGCAAATTATTAAATGTATACCTTATTGGGACAATAAAGCCCTCCCTACACCTACCGATACTTTATTTTCAACTTTTTGATTATTTCATTCATTTTTATTGAAAATAAATGCCTTTCTGATGCGATATGAGATTTGAAAAGGGAGAAAAGAAGTTCGCAAAAGGTGGACTCGAACTTGGGTCGACCACGTCAAAGTGAGTACGTCTTACCACCTACGCCACTGAAACTGACATTAAGCTGCTGTCTTTTTTTAGTATTGACTAACTCAATCACAGGTTAGTGGGTAGAGTTAGTGTAAGTAGCCTTTGCCAACAAGATGGGCTATTTGCACTTTGTGTAAATACACACTCCGTAAAAGGCATGGAATTCCACTGCCACATCATGACAAATAATTCTGCTAATGAACAGATTTTGATCATTTCAATAATAAATAAATTTCAGTTTACAATTTTTGCTAAATGTGTTTACATATTTCAGAGACATCATAAATACAATCCAATAATTGTCCTTTACTATGTAGCAAACAATTTAAGAGTCATTCAGTCAGGATTCAGACTACATTGGTCATGCTGTGTTGTAGATTCAGAAAGTTGTGATGTTGCTGCTGAATATTGCGGAGAACTCTACCTGAGTATTGTAATACTGTTTTGTTGAATGCACATACTTGAAGAGAAGGTGCAACACTCACTCTAGAAGAAAAGACTTAAACTTTATTAGTTAAAAGCAAGTGACATCACAGATCAAGAACAACTGCTGAATGAACATGCAAAAACCAATAGATGCAGCATAAAAACCCGTTCACACCAAGCACAACAACTATAGCAATAATAATAAAGATATTAAAAATCATTCTAAACTTAAAAGAACAACAGAAGGTACCGGTTTCAATAACCACAAGTATAACAATAATGGCATAGAAGAACAATATCATTCTAGTCATGGTAACACTTTAGTGTAGGGAACACATATTCATTATTAACTAAGAGTCTTCCCTGAACAATCTCCTAATTTGCTGCTTTTTAATAGTTAGTAAGGTAGTTGTTAAGTTTAGGTATGGGTAGGATTAAGGGATCTAAAATATGGTCATGCAGAATAAGCCATTGGTATGTGCTTTATAAGTACTAATAAACAACCAATAAGATAGTAACATGCATGCTAATAAAACTTTTGAACAGTAGGGTACAAAACAGATAGCATCCAGTCATGATTATTTATGTGAAGTGACTCTTTTAATTTCATTTATATTCCACACTTATCCAGTATTAACCCTTGATGAGCAATTAATTGAAAATGTTCAACATTACCTGTAGCATTCAATGCTGATATGTGATGTCATACTATTTTTGAAGTTGATTAAACACAGAGACAAAGAGATGCTTATAATGAGGCAAACAGACATTTTTTTCTCCAATTTCTTGACAGTTTACTTATTATTTTACTATTTACTTTCATGTTCTATCACAACAAATTATAAAACAAGACAGACATCAGCAAAAGAGATCAGTCACTCCCGAGAGACACGCACTCTCTAGGGAGTGACTGATCTCTTCTGCTGATGCTGTGTGTGTGCGTGTGTGTGCGTGTGTGCGTGTGTGCGTGTGTGTGTCTGTGTGTGTGAACAGCTTTACAACTCTTACCAAACAGATGCTGAACACCAAGTATTTTCCATCTTGCTGCTAGGGCCTGATTTACTCAAATCTCAATAACTATGATTGAACTAAATCTACACACGGAGACAGATTAAGGGGTTGGATACACTCATAGGCACGCTTACAAGCGTCCTTTCCAAAATCTTGCAGTCCGAATACATGTACGCTCACATTTTGACAGGCTCTGCTCTCAGACTGTTTGCCCAAGCTGTCTTGATTATAGTTGTTTGTGACACTCAGAGGTCCACTCTCTCCATTTTGAGAGCGGTTCACTCTCCCTCACTGTCCGGCTGTACAGGCTAATGGCAACTCACTAAAATGCTCATTAATCTCAATCTCACAGTTAGCTGCCTTCAATTCACCTCTGAATGATAGTATTTTCTTCCCTCTGAGAAAATAGCTTTTAAAATTGCTATTATACGACAACAAATCATATTTTGACATGCCCAAATACAACAGGTTAGAATCAATCAGCCACGTCGTGAACTCTGACATTCAATAAACGTCAGCGATATTTATATGCACTGCTAAACGTCTGATGAAACAAAGGCTCATAGATTACCAAATAGGATAACAATTACTGGAGAGCTGGTCGTCCCAAGGGCCGTGGACCATCAGTGATGAAGAGTGCGAGGGGAGGAGGGACGGAGGGGCCATCAAATTAGCTTGGTCGTTTGCTTGTGTGCTATGACTCGTGAGGGGGGAATTGCTTTAGACTGTTTGCTTCTAATGAAGCATGTGCATGTGTGAAATGGAACCCAGCAGTGTGAAATCACAAAACAAGTTTAAAAATGAAAATGAAAAACCATCCCCCCATCCCAAATACACATTTGCAAGTTATCATGTACCCTGCGTGCATATATATACCTTTTTTATCTGAGGAAATGTCATTCAAGTAATGTTTACTTTTCCTCTTTACAGGCAGGCAAGTTTGAGGTCATTCCAGTGAGATGGAACTGTGAGAAACAGATCATAAGATTTTAGACGAAATGGAAAGGAAAGAGCGGAAAGCAGTGATTCCTAATTTTCTGTCAAACATGCAAGCAGAGTCAGTGCCTGGATGAATGGGGCATTTGGGCATCACGTTACCATTATAAAAGTAACATGCTATCGGAATGATCATAAATATGAGTTTCCTAGTCGGAAATTGGACATGGATGACCTCCAAGTTGCATTTTCGATTGGGGAACTGGGAGATAATTTTGATACCCAAGTTTCTGAGTTGGGCAGGCCTTAAACTTAAACCAGACAGGACATACATAGCTGTGGTACTGTAAAATTTTACAGTGTTAAAGTTACAATCATGCATATTTGCAGATATAAAAAACACACATATTGAACACAGTGAAAAAATAGCATTTATTTGACCGAAATTTCTGCATATTTAGTAGCATTTTTCTGAATATCTAGTGCAGTAAAGGTTTATTTGGTTACCAGCGAATGGGGAGCTACATTTTATTCAAAACCTGTTGGATATGGAATAAATATCTTTTCTACCTTTTGGCTTTAATAAGTAGGCAATGAACTCATGAATGGGCTGTCCACCATTCCTGTTCTTTCCAACAATGAAGCGACTGTTACGCCCACTAGCTGGAGTGCCCTATGATCTTTTTCAGAGGGCACTCTACCTACACTTTAGCTTCTCCAGGAACTACATTTCCCAGATTCCTTTGCATGAACTCTTTATGGCCTGAGGGGGTCTAATGCTATTTCATGCATTCAGAGTTATTTACACTGTTAAAGCGATGGATTCTCATGCTAAACATGGCCAAAGTTTCAAAAAACGATTTGGACATATGGCAGAGTATTTCTGTGCCAAATACACTCCTTCAGGGTTAGTATAAGTTTCGGAAAGTTTTTTTTTTTTTTTCTTCATGAAGTCATGAAGGGCAGAATTCATTGTATGGGCACTTCTCTGAGAAGAGCGCAAGAGCAAGAATACGCCCATCAGTGTTGTCGGCAACGCTGCACAAGAAGAACGTCTCCAAAGAAGTGTGTTTTTGGTTGTAAAGGAAAGATAACCTTGTTCAGCTTCCCAAAGAATCTAGCATTACGTGAACAGTGGATGCAGTTTATTTTTCCGGGGCAGCAACAGAGTTTTGCAAGTGTGTTTGTTTATTCCCTTCATTTCAGTGACAAATCTTTTTTAAAAAATGGCCCAGTTTGACACTGGATTTGCACATCTTTTGATACCGAAAGATGGAGTGGTCCCAGCGATAAAAGATCCCAGTCATGATTCGGAACCGCAGGTGGTAAGTAAAACTACATCAAATTTCTGTGTTTTGTTGGCAAGTGCTTGTGACTCTTTAGCTCCGCCCATGGCATGCCTCCAGGAGCTTGGCTGTTTTCGGAGAGAATCTTAAAAGCTGTATCTTTCTTTTATAAATATGATAAAACTAAATACACTTTGGAGATATGAAGGACACAATTCTACTCATGAATTATTGTGAATAAAAGGCTGCATTTGGATCTTCTTTTTTGTCTCTGAGCAGTGAATCATTACAGCGACAAACTTGTAATTAGAACTTCAGAAGTGGGAAGCAGCACGATAGCATGTGAAAGCAGCGTTATAACCAATTCCAAATAACTTCTCTAAATTTAAGCATGTAACAACAAACAGAAGTGCTAAGAAGAAAAAAAGGATTTCTATAAATAACTTACTGTAACAATTGTCGGGTGTACAGACAGAAGTTGAAGCTGTGGATCTATTTCATGGCTTTATTTAATGTAAACTAAAAGCTCTGGAGTAACAAGTGAAAACGAAGGTGAAATTCAAAGGAAAACACAACACATGACAACTTAACACATGTAATGTCAAGAGAGGATCCATCAGCTAAAGACTTAAAATAAAGGGCTATACAAGAGATAAGTATAAAACAGCTGCAGTAAATGAAAAATTATGAAAAGCAAGGGAAACCGGAAATGAAACCAGGAACATTAGAACATAATACAAAATAAAAGCCCATGGGAAAAATACAAACTCAGAGTCACAGGCTAAATGCAACATATTTACAGTTCAAGCTTGTGCCTGTTCCTATCCTGAGCAATCTACTCTTCACCCATAAGCCATCAACATGACAGAACATTAAACACTAACAAGTCACTTCTTTTTTTCTGGCTAAAAAATACAAATAAAACAACACATATCTTTGACATTCGGTCCCATGCAAAGCATCCTGGGAACTAGAAATCCTTTGTTTTAAGACGAACAGGTAGTTTAAATTAAACCAACAATAATTTATATTTTACCAATGGCAAGACAATAAAAATAAACATTAACTTCAGTAGAGACCAATTCTCACTATTAACTAGTTGCTTATTAGCATGCCTATTATTAACATATTGGCTGTTTTTAGTACTTATAAAGCACACATTCTGCTTGACCATATTCTACATCTCCAATCCGACTCAATATCTAAACTTAACAACTACCTTAATAACTATTAATAAGCAGCAAAACAGGAGTTTATTGAGGCAAAAGTCATAGTTAATGGTTTGTTAATAGCAAGAATTGGACCTTAAAATAAAGTGACCAAATAAACTAATCAGATTAGATCAAGAATAAAAAGTTAAGAAAACACTTTTTTTCAGCACGCTTATCCTATTTCCATGGTGCAGACAGAAAGATAACTGCCTAATGTTACACAATCAAATAGTTTCATAATTAATTTAGAGTTGTATTTATTGATTGATGAAATCACATTTTGTGGCTGTTAAATCGGGTAAAACACGTGGGAAATAGTTTTGGCTTATACAGACATAAAATAGGTTTGGCACAGTAAGCCTTACTCCAGTGTGCTGTTATATCAAACAGGTTAAACTCAACACAAGCTCAACAAGATGAACTTCACATCTGTCGGAGCCATTGGCTCTCACAGACACTTAAATCACCCCATTGAGTACTGACGGCCTTGTCTGTCTGTTGTCCGTACGTACCCTAGGGCGTCTTCAGGTGGGGGGAAATAGTGGTCAGCACTGATCTTTTACTCTACAGACATTTTTCACACTTTTAGGATGAAGACTTTTAAAGTTCTGACTGCTTGTATCCTGAAAAGTTCAAGGCTGACATTGCTCAAGTGAAGCAGTTATCTCTACAATGCGGTTAGCTGTTAAATTCACATCATTCATATTTGTTGTATCATCATTCTACAAAGACTAATTGCTTTCCTTTGGAAATAAGTAAATGCACGTTGATATACTGGTTGATTGACTATATGTGCTTGATTCACTGGGAAACAGGGAAGTCTGCTGTATGCAGTGTTTATTTGTTGTGCATCTTTTGAAAATGTCATGCGTATGTGCGCAAAGTGAGTAAGTGGAAGAAGAATTGGAAATGACACTCTTGAGAACTGGTGCTCAAAGTGCTAGTGGAACATCATGGGATATGGCCCCTTGTTGTGGTGTTTCATGATTTGCAGATGAAGTCATTGTTGTCATGTTTCTGATTAGATTCTGATTCTGCTAGATTTGAAGGATTGTAGGTTTTTCTGGAGAAATTATTATATTTTATTTTATTTTTGATGTGCTAAACTGGCTGTTTTTTAACAGTTTTTTTGTTCAGTGTTTTACAGCACACTGTGTCTCTCTCTCTCTGTAATTTAGGATTATGATAGAATTAATTAAAGAAGTTTCAGAGTAGCTCCAAATGGCTGCTATAGAACATTGCATATTGGATTGTGATTCCTGCTGTGAATAAAGCAGAGTTTAAGTGAATGAGGAACTGGAGATAATAATGTAAAATACAGTACTCACCTAAATGTGGAAACACCCTAGGTTTCAGCTTCATAATATCTTTGCATAAATGCACTAAGGTAACTTGAAATTATTAGCAATGATTATTTTTCCTTTTTATGGTAGTTGTGATGCCTGATTACTATATTGAACAGGCCCAGGTTTCTTTTTTTTTTTATCTTTTTTATAGTTTTACTGATTTATTGCCAAATAGGTTAACAACAGACAAATCTGAACACAATTTAGAGATGGTTGAGGAATAGCTCTGAACCAGCCTAAACTGGTCTCAGCTTAAAAGTGCAAAATCCACACAATAGACCAGCCTGACCAGGTTTAAAGCTGGGTTAAGATGTTTTTCTTTTTTAATGAGATGTGTTTTCATAGTTTTTGTTGTCCCATATCAATGCAAAGTCATCACACAATACAGATTCATGCTGATTTTGTTAAAATCTCACTTTACTGTGTGTAACAATGACACTGTGTATGGTTATGGTGGTCTCCATTATCCAGATTTAGTGTTCTCTCTCTCTCTCATGCAACTTTGACATTTTCATTAAAGTCCTCATGATCACACACATACACACAGAGAGCTCTCTTTTCCTTTAAGGTCATTGTGTTGGCCCTAAATCAATGAAAATATGTCAGGGTCAATGTGAACATTGTATCTAGTTTTTTGTGTCAAACAATTGAAATAAGTTGAAGAAAATAAAGAAGGACACAGCAAATATAAGTCTAGAAACATACGGTGTGTTTGTTTGTGTGAACCTGCACACATTCTTTTTGGAGTACGACAATGATGGTGGTAATGATGTGCTCTCCCACACCTCCTTGTCTCTTCTACTGAGTGTGTATCCTGAGATGTGCCAAGCCATCTGCTGTGTGTGTGTGTGTGTGTGTGTGTGTGTGTGTGTGTGTGTGTGTGTGTGTTTATGTGTGTACTTGCAACCACTTTCTTTTGATCATGCCTGATAAAGTCCCTGTTCCCCATGTGCTGTTACTGACTTTGATATATTTTAAAGAGTCACTCCATATTTTGTCAGATCCAATAATTCTGCTCACAATTATTACCAAAAAAAGAAAGAAAAGCATTTCATGATGCCCACACTTTGAAATTTACTCAGCAAAAAGCTGTCCTTTTAAAGCTCATGCTCAGTCCTTTTATTCGAGAGAGTGCCATGACTTAGAAAAGACTTTTTGTCTTGGTTCTTTGATTATGTGATTGTATTAAATGCAGCAGAGCAGCTAAAATCATAGCAGAGAGTCACAGTTTTGGAAGGCAAGACTGCACAAACAAAAGACAAGACAGAATGAAACTGATTTGCTGAAATGAAATGGACATTGAGAGGAAGCTGGTTTTCTTGTGAAATCACATGGCTTGTGCTGCTACTTCTCCATGCGTTCAGACTTTCGCTGGTAAAACGATGGTAAAAAAGGTGAACAAATAAAATCTCACATATCAGTATCTTAGAAACCACATAATACTCTAGCAACCCGGATATAGCTAACAATGAATGTAACAAAAAAAAGCCCAAGTGAGAATGTAGTTATGTTCTGTATTTTTTTAATTTTATATATATATATATATATATATATATATATATATGATAAAATCTAACTTTTGTGTTACAAGAAAGTTTTCAGAAATAATGTTGAAAAGAACCATCTGAAATAACCAGTTTGTGGAAAAGAATACTTCCCAGGTAATAATGTTGTAAATAATGTTCAGTTTCTTACACAGACTGATCATTTCACTTCATAACACCTCAAAATATTGTCAGGAGCCATGGGTATTGATTTTGTGTTCGCCTGATATGTTTTTTTTTTCTTTACTCTCAGTGATGGTAGCTGCTGACTTCCATTTTATGAATCACCAAGGACCACAGTTTCAGCTAAAAATCTTGTTTACCCTTCTACTGAAGAAAAAAATTCACCTACATCTTGGAAGACCTGAGTAAATTAACAGCAACAGCAGTCTCATCACTAAGCTTGATTGTTTTTATTTTTAGTCTAAATGATTTTTGTTGTAACTGAACCATTATGCTGTTAAATGCTGTTGATTGAGCTCAACTTGAACCCAGAATACATACTAGCATGGCGGTTCTTTGTGTATATTAAATAGCGATAGCACAATGTTGTTAAACTCTGCACTGCCATCTATCAATGTGGTTTAGCATGACTGTGTCTGAATTTTATGTAAATTACACTGACAATAGTTTTATAGAGTAGTCTGCACTATTATTAATTCCCTTACCTGTCCAACAAAAAAGAAGAAACTTGGACATCAATACTCAGTATTTTCTCCATCATTAAAGCTTTCCTCATTGTGTACAGTATGTTGTATCGATGTTTACACTTTTTTGTCTTTGTCTTTCTGTCTTCTGGCTTCAGAACTTCTTCAGCTGTACATGTGCTGATATAAAAGTATTATGAGTACAGTCTTTATGAGTTCTATCTCAGGTGATGTGAGTGTACACCATTCAGATGCTTATCTACAAATATACAACTTATTTCCTAACATGTAAAACTTTTTAAATGACTGAAAGCGCCTTTAATACAGCTCAGTTCATGTTCTTGGTTTTCCTAAGCATGCATTTTACAGAGGTTGCAATCAATTGTAACTGATGGCCTTTGAGAAGAATCACTTATTTGCTCATCATGACTCCATTCTATTCCGTTCTGTTCTATTCAACTTTTCTCTGCTGCCCAGAAGAAAAAAGCAGAAAGGAGAAAGATTAGAAGGACTGAGAGAGGTGCTTGCCTTTGGTCTGAGGAACATGATGTTATAATACTCACAAGCACACACACTATGTAGGAACAGTGGTGTGTATGGACAGAGATGCCGACACACTTTGAGCAAAAGAAGCAGCAGCCTTTGATCTTGGAAGGTCTATTGCCCTCTGCATTTCAAAGCAGAGACAAAGCACAGTCAACACACACACACTGATACTCCCAAACACACATACACATGTACAGCGGAGCTCAGTAGAACCCCACAGCACTGAGTGTCCTTGGACGTCTGACTGACAAACCAAGGCTTAGGTCACCGAATGGAGCCCTCGGCTGGGCTTACACACACACACACACACACACACAAAGACGCTCACGGCGCTGTCATCTATACTGTCCCAAAAAGAGCCTCCCTACTGCTAATAATAAGACTCGCTTTATCAAATTAATGTGTCTCTCTCTTCTTTTTTCTACTGAAAGAATGAGAGATTCGAAAGGAAACTGAGGGACTATATAGCGCAGGGCAAAGGGAGCGAGAGAGAGGAAGGAGATAAGGCTTCTCCTCCCAGGGCTCTGGCAGCGGGGCGACAGTGGAAGCAGGGACTGCTGGGGGAATGAAGGGATGCATGGGAGATATTTAATAAGGAAGAATACGATGAAGGAGAGAGACATGTATTATTCATCCCCACTCTCATCCGCTGAGTTTGCGCAAATCAAATAGAAGCTCTCTTTGTTTGAGAGATCAAGCCTGGCTGTTTGACTTGTATAGAATTTATTAAATTCATTTGATCGAAGTCGAAGGAGGATGAGGAGGACAGACGTGCTCCAGTCAATGTACGGGATGTGTGGAGAGGGAAATTTTGACCCTTAAACGGGACAGAGTGAATTGCAATGGTAGAATAAATTTAGACAGGAGGGACGAAAACGATCTTAGCGTGTCGCCGTAACTCTGCCCCGCTCTCTGACTCTCTGGAGGGAAGCAATTTCCTGTAGGTTTTTGCAGCAGGTAGATAGAGTGTGCGTGTGCTAAGAATGTAAGAAAAACACCCTCGGATTGTGATACCAAATGTGCAACATCCAAATATGCACAGCCGCGTGGTGACATATCACTTACATAAATATTCTCATGCACCGCAGGAAAGTGTGAGGGCGTGAAAGAAGCAGAAAGAAAGTGTGTGTAACACGCAGAGGAATGAGCTGGTGAATGTGTGAGAGACCTACAGAAAGAGTATTTCCAGAGTAAAAGTTTCTGAAAGCTGCAGAAACTCTACTGTATTCGCGTGTTGTTTTAATCCAGTGGTGGATAAAGTACACAAATCTTGAGTAAAAGTACAGATATTGCTCAAGTAAAAATCACTACAATTTTACTTCATTTAATGAACCATGTTTATTTATTTATTTTATTTATTAATAACTATAAATTTGCAACCTCATGTTAACTAACTCTCATTAGAGTGTTAGTAGACTATTAGGTTAAAGGGATAGTTCACCCAAAAACGAAAATTCTGCCATTAATTACTCACCCTCATGTCGTTCCAAACCCGTGAGGCCTTCGTTCATCTTCGAAACACAAATTAAGATATTTTGATGAAATCCGAGAGCTTTCTAACCCTACATAGACAGTACAAAAAGTATCTTGTAGCTTCGTGAAATTACGGTTAAACCACTGACGTCACATGGACTGTTTTACCGATGTCCTTACTACATTTCTGGGCCTGGGAATATTTCAGTTGCATTGTTGTCTATGCAGGGTCAGAAAGCTCTCATATTTCATCAAAAATGTCTTAATTTGTGTTTCTAAGATGAACGAAGGTCTTACGGGTTTGGAACGACATGAGGGTGAGTAACTAATGACAGAATTTTCATTTCTGGGTGAACTATCCCTTTAAGGTTAGTAGAATAAGTTGACATGCAAAGTCACATATAGTCAATAGAATGTCAACTGGGGTACCATCAAAATAAAATGTTAACGATATTAAGTAGACAGTCTATGACTCTAATGACTGGTAGTTGACATGGCGTTGCAAAGTTATTACTGTACAATGTCTAAAGTGGACTATCAAAACAAACTGTTACCATTTATTTTGCAATTGTGTATAGGCCTACTTCATCTTACAGAACTAGAGATAATAACAACATTGAATGTATATTGATCTGAAAATCGTGCAAGACGTCCAGACGGTGACATGCAAATATGCTTGTCAGCATTCAAGCATTTCATACAAACAGCACACACTTTAGTTCACAAATTACTTTTTTAAATGTAGTGAAGTTAAAAGCAGAATATTCTGTTAGTTTGTATTCTGTTAGTTTGTAGTAATTATAATTACTTTTATATATAAGGATTATTATATTTTTAATTATACTATTGCTCTGAATAACCAACAGCATCATTGCAACCTTTTTATAAAACAGTTCAGTAAACGAACAGTTAATATTGAAGAACTTACATTTTAGATGCAATAGTGCACTCTGGGAACATCTAAATGTGTGGAGAGAGAAAGAAAAAAGTTTATGACACAGTACATCTTCATTTAGATAAGAAAATGTGTGTGTGTCCAGACAGTGTTTCCCCCTTCAGAGACCTGAGCTGCATTAGCTGTGATTTCTCTCCAGTGGCGAGAATACGAGCCACCATGACACTTGAAAACTACAGCCCTCATCTTTCAGCGGTCCTCTCCGCTCACCCAGAAGGAGCATCAAAAGGTGTGGGTGAAAATCTGCTGTCGGCAAACCACTTATTACATTTCGCAGACATGAAACCATTCAGGAGCTAGTCACCATGACTCTGTCTCTATGATCTAGCTGTACCTGACACATACAAAGATGAACACACACTGTGTCCAAAGACACCTCCCTAATCTACAGCATATGAAAAGCTGTACATCATGTCCAAATACACACCAAGCAAATCAGCATCAGCATGACTTACTACTTCCACAGAGACTGAAGACCCAATGAGGCCACGGGAGAATTGTCAGCATATTTGTAAATGTCAAGGAACATACATGCGGTTGATGTCATAAGTCACATGACAATGCCAACATGATGGACGTATGTCCAGATTATGTTCTTACTACACACATGCAAATGAACTGTCAAAGAGTGCATTTTTCATCAAACACAGAACAACTTACTGCAGTCGTTGCACTCATGGTGATTTTATATGCAATGAACTCAATACTATGCAAAAACACACAAATAAAATGAAAACGGAAGCTTGTTCATTTTGGATATAATGTATAACAGTTCATATTATAGTTCATTTAGACTGTGTATATTGTTTTGTGAGATAGCACTCAGGATCATTGTGGTTACAAAAGCAATGGTGAAACAACATACGCTGAAACTCACATAATGTTAAACTCGTGAGCTGGGAGTGGTACTGTAGGGGCTTTACTCTATTCCACATACTTCGATGGTACATGACTGCCATCTAGTGCAACATCTGTTTTTGCTGCGAGCGGGATCATTAAAAAGACTTTGCGGGTTTTCTGTCTGTGTGTGTGCGTGTAAGAAAGAGGATGGCACTGAATTTATTTGAGCAAGAACAAGAGGGAGAGAAAGACAGCATGTTGGGGGAACATATGAGAGCGAGCGAGGTTGAGTTGTTTTAACATTTCTCCTTCTTGCTCTCTCTATCACTCTCTCTCTCTCTCTCTGAACAGCACATTCATCATAAGAATCTTCTCGGCGTATCTCTGTATGGAATTGATGAACCATCAACACAATTCTCCTCACTTTCTCTTTATATTGATAAAGCAATCATGCATGTTTCTCCTCCAGTCACCAGTGCCCACTTATAAGATAAATGGGGTGTCACACAAACACATTTTTGCTTTTTCTTCTATTGCTCTAATGTATACTTCAACCTGCCTAAGAGACAGAGAGAGATAGACTGAGAAAAAAAAAGGACGAAAATAGTATTCTTAGTAGTCTTATACAATGTCACTATTTTTCCAAAAAAAAAAAAAAAAAAGTAAATGTCTAACAGGATGTCTGCAGGAATGAGTCTTAAAACTTGGAAATAAGTTAGCATGGTTGAACCATCATCCTGAAGTAAATGGGATTTTAGATTTTTTTTTTTTTTTCTACTTTTTTTTTAATAAGAATTGTGTCTCAAATGACACACTGTACACTTTGTACTTATGGACTATGTACTCAACCTATTAAGGTTATTTTGTTTTCCAACATCAGAGTCTGATAGCCCCTCACTCTCCAGAACATAACTAAAACTTTGACAGTTGAGTGCATGGGGTGTGAAACACACTAATCACACTATGTAACAATAAAAGGGCACAGAACAGTGTATTATGAATTAGTACACACCTACATTAAGGTCTGTGTTTAAAGGAACACTCCACTTTTTTTGAAAATAGGCTCATTTTCCAACTCCCCTAGAGGTAAACAGTTGAGTTGTACCATTTTTGAATCCATTCAGCCGATCTTCGGGTCTGGCGGTAGCACTTTTAGCTTAGCTTAGCTTAGCATAGATCATTAAATCGGATTAGACCATTAGCATCTCGCTCAAAAATGACCAAAGAGTTTCAAAAATTTTCCTATTTAAAGCTTGACTCTTCTGTAGTTACATCGTGTACTAAGACCGACGGAAAAAGAAAAGTTGCGATTTTCTAGGCTGATATGGCTAGGAACTATACTCTCATTCTCATAATCAAGGAACTTTGCTGCTGTACCGTGGGTGCAGCAGGCGCAGTGATATTACGCAGCGTCTCTCACAAATGTCTCCGTGGTTGCAAGGCACGCTCCTTGTGCAAGCAGCGCTGCGTAATATCATTGCGCCTACTGCACCCATGGTACGGCAGCAAAGTTCCTTGATTATTATGCCTAACTACAGAAGAGTCAAGCTTTAAATAGGAAAATTATCGAAACTCTTTTGTCATTTTTGAGCGAGATGCTAATGGTCTAATCCGATTCAATGATCTATGCTAAGCTAAGCTAAAAGTGCTACTGCCAGACCCGGAGATCGGCTGAATGGATTCAAAAATGGTAAAACTCAACTGTTTAATTCTAGGGGAATTGGAAAATGAGCCTATTTTCAAAAAAATGGAGTGTTCCTTTAACACAAGCTCAAGATATTTTCACGTTTCATTCTACAACATAAAATACATCAGTAATACCCCCTTGTGATTTTTTAAGCTTTTACATGTCTTGAAAAAGGTGGTTGCTAACAAGTTGCTAAATTGGACTACAGATGTTGTCTGGGACATTTACTGTGATCATGGCGAGCAGGAAAACTCCACATTTATACCCTCGTTGTGTTTATACTCGCAATCTTGCAAACTCAGGACTCAAACTTTCTACCATGTACATCTCAAAGATCAAAATAGTTGTCAGAAGTTTAGTGGTGGTGATGCTGAAGTCATTTGACTGTGGTGTGGTTCGTTTATAGCTAAACATTAGCTTTATAAGCAAATGTATTTAGGCTTTAAAATTCTTAAAAGTTCATGTTCATAGATTCAGATGATTTTCTCAATGAACGAAACATAGTTTTGTAGGTCACAGAGCTTAATTTCTGCAATAGTCCAAATGCCAATGGAAAAGTCATATTGGCTTTTTGTCAAGGGAACCAGGGTGATGATAACATCGAGTTGCAACCCTTGCAAACAGAGATGGACTGAGAGTTTATGTCCATCACAAACCAACAGCTCATGATCTCCCACTATATGTTTCAAAGCATATAAATTTCAACCAAGAAAGGTTTTATATAATAAAAACAATTTCCGGCTATACAATCTAGTTAAAGTGCCCCTATTATGGATTTTTGAAAATTACCTTTCATGCAGTGTGTAACACAGCTCGAAGTGAATGAAAACATTCTGCAAACTTTTAAATCTGAAACACTGACTCATTGAAACCAGTCGTTTTAAAGGGAATCCCAAGCCGTTTCATGTTGACATTAGCATATTGCCCGCCCACTTGTTGGTCTTTTCGCGTTGGTCTGAATGAAAATGCAAATTCATTCATTGCCACTAGGTGCTGCTTTTGGAGCGGTAAAAATAGTATACAAAGCAGCACTGCGCTCACAAACGCTGCTTTATCAGGCATTATAGGCATGATGAAATGAAAATGAGACCAATCGGACCAATCACCGCAGATTAGCGTCACGCAAAGGAGGGGTTTGGAAAAATTAATAGTTAAACGAATTGTTTGGGAGTCGTTGAGCAAATAAGGTAAAAATAAATGCATAAGACAATGAAAGTGTTTTTTGACCTTGCATGCATGTCAACCTATTGTTGGGGACTCCTAAAACCAAAATATGAACCTTTCATTACTCATAATAGAGGCACTTTAATACATTGATTTTCACTGTACCTTCGTATATCTAAAATAGCTGGACATTGGAAATACAGAGTAATTAAATTATACAATAAAAAAAAAATGTCTGACACGATCAGGTGCTTGAAAGGTGATCCTCGCAATAAAATTACAGAGACCTAGTTTCAAATCCCAGATGATTACTTTTCAGTTTTCAATAAACTGATATTTGATTGTTTTTATTTTATGAATTTACTGACATGATTAAATTGACCTGTGGTTTTTTTAATATAACTTCAATCCCCAAGTGTTTGGCTTTCAGCAGGTGAGGAGATTTACAGTCTGATAACAGCAGAAGTGTTGAGGGCAGCCAGTGGCAGGAAGGAAAATATAGCATAGAAAGCATGTAGCCTGGTAAGACAAAAATCATTAGACAGCTTTCAATTAGACGGCCGGGCTAAACTTCCCATAAAACTGTCATGAATTTGTGATAAATTAAGCTGAGTGTGAGCCTGACAGCTGTAGGGGCTGAGACCAGGCCTGCTGTACAGAACAGAGACTAATTCTTGCACATACGCCACAAACCACAATTTAAATGGCATGGGCTGATGGTGGCAGAAATGTAAATCTATTTACATAAGGTATAAATTTGGTTTCGATAGCCCATAAGTTGACTGGCCCATTGGGAAAAGTCTCAGTGCTCCCTAGAAAGCACTGCAGGGATGGCATATGTTTGTAGGCTAAAACTCGTTTAGCATTTTAGCACCTCTGATTCCATCGTCCTGAAGTCAAAGAATGGGATTTTGCTTAAATGCCTGAAATAAGGTCTGTGGTTATTGTTCAGCATAAAATACATCATTAATACCCTTTTTACTTGTGTTAAAAAAGGTGGTTTCTAACAAGTGCCTTTTTGGGACTACAGAGGTTGTTGGGGACATTAAACAGGTCAACTCATCTACTCACTAATCCGTTTTTACAGCCTCAGTGTGTTTCTAATCGCTCTGGTGATGATGAAGTCATGTGACCGTGGTGTAGCATATTTATACAAGATTCATAGAAGTTCAATTTCAGAGTTCATTTATGAAGATTAGCAAAATACACGTAAGAATCTTAAACTTTTGTTGGTCACAGCGCTTATTCTCTGCAATAGTCCAAAAGCCACTTGAAAAATCCTGTTGTGTTTTTGATGATGATACTAACTTCCGGATTGGCCTACAAAAATACATCATCTCTGCTGCACTCTATAGCCAGTCTATCATTACTTACAGAGATGACAACTGAAGCTACCCAGAGCTTGAAAGGAATTGTTGCAGGTAAAATGCCTCCAGTTAATCTTCAACACAGCCTTAAGAACAGATAACCTGCAGATATAAGAACACATGCCTTGTTTTTTATGACTTCCAATATGCTTCACCAGGCGGCTTGCTTTTAAGGGTTTTCCTTGTGGAATCTGATGATGATATAATTTCTGATTCTTAACTTTGCATGAGTTGCGCTAGATGCTAGTTCGATACAATTAGATGTTGGTCTGGGCAGGGCTTACTAGCACAACGTTGCAAAAATAGACACCAAAGTCCCATTAAGGCAAGGCATTTCATTCGGCGGCCATCTTGAAATGGCTAGCTATTTCAGTCTTGCAAGTACAGTTCCTGTCTCTTTGAATAGAGAAACATCAGTTTCTTCAAAGCTGTACACCAAGCTACGATTAAATTTTATATTTGAAATCAGCAATTAAATTAAACCTGACAACTGTCTCATTTCATTTATGCTTATGCTCAAATAGAATTAAAAAAAAGCATTTAAAATCTTGTTAAATATAATGGTATGCAGTTCCAGACGTTAGCACTAGATATCTGTCTGTCTAGAAGTTATTGAACAAACAAAATATTTGAAAATGTAGGCATTCATTGATACGCAAACAAGGTCATATAGCATATTTATTGTATATTGCATGTTTATTCAGCACAAACTAACAAAATGTCACTCATCATGGCCGCTTAGGACAAAAAATCATTTTGATGATTTTCCCCCGATTTTACAGTCTGAACAAGCTGATGCTAGCTGAGGAAAGTCAGAGCCAGTCTGCAGATTACAGCTGACAGATTCCACAGAAAATGGCGTAGTGTATGATGGCACTGCACAGCATCTTGTTGTCTTCGGAGCCATCTTTATCGTTTGCTTTCTGCATAGACCTGCGTTCAGCTCTCGTTATTTATACTATATGCATGAATCGGTGGGCGGGGCTAAACAGGCAGCAATGTAGAAGCAGGCATTGATCATCTTCAGACTCTGATTTTTTTAGCTTCAGACTTTGAGTCCATCCAGTCAGAGGATATCAAACATGTTTGATATTTTCAGCTGATTTTAGGACACATATTGTTTTCATTTGTCAATCGACTCCTAGCAACAAGGCACACGTTCCTGCGTGAGTTTATTGTGATCGGGACAACTTTAAAGTCTTGTATGATCCTCGGTCGTGTAGTGTATGATGTCCAGTTTCCTTTGTCACTAGTTACAAAGTTGGTAAGTGTATGATGCCTAGCGTTTTAAAAATCTGTTCAGATTTTAAAAGTCTTGTAGTGTATTCCAGCCTTTAGGCTACAAATTTATGCTTTTCAGCCTATGTGCATTGCAAGCGTGAGAGAGTGCCAAATAAAGAGAACTGTTTTAAAGGGGTCATGAACTGCCTCTGTTTTTATTTTGTACTGTTCTCTGAGGTCCACTCATAATGTTATCAAGATTTTTACATCAAAACACATAATTTAGAAGTAATAGGCTATTTTCTGTCCTATTTTGACCCTCCTCATCAGAACGCACTGTTTGAATAGGCGTGGCAGATTGTAGACTCGGAAGTAAACGCCCACTGCTATGATTGGCTAACAGTTGTGTATGTTTGACAGTCTACATTCTTCACAGATGGACGCTTCTGTGATTTAGGTTAAAAACGCATAAATACTCAGTACATATCGAAAGATCTGTTTAACAGATAAAGCAATAGTTATCACGTAATAAAAACAGTTACTCACACTTGTGTGTTGCAACATTACTGTTGGATCCAATATAGTCGGCACAGCATCATCTTTTAGTTTCAATCTTTCTGAAAATCCCACGTCAAATTGTGCCTTGTTTGTAAACTAATCCGCGGTATAATGAAGTGAACAAAGGACCAAGTTCTTACTGATGTGGTCATTAAAAATAAAGTTCATTCACTCTATCTTAACATTGGGATCAGAAGGAAGACAATGCAAAGACTTTCTTTGTTTTGTTTTTGTTTTTTCAAAAATTGGCACTGTACAGCATCTTGTTGTCTTCGGAGCCATCTTTATCGTTTGCTTTCTGCATAGACCTGCGTTCAGCTCTCGTTATTTACACTACATGCATGAATCGGTGGGCGGGGCTAAACAGGCAGCAATGTAGAAGCAGGCATTGATCATCTTCTGTGGAGGCGGTGTTTAGCCGCACTATTACATCATAGAGTTGTACATTCCACAAGACTAACGAAAGTTTTGAGTTCTGAATCTTACAGGATGTTTTTATAGACCTCTTATATGTCAAAAGAGCAAGGGAATTTTGGTTTCTCAGTTCACGACCCCTTTAATGGGTTGTGGTTTTTAAATGATTACATTATGTACCACTCTGTTTTCGTGTTCAGTGTGATCAACAAATTGCTTGTTGCATCCATAGACTGTAAAAAAAAATGGACAATGTGTCTCTTCCTTCCACTACAGAAAAGTAAAGCTAAACTATCCCAGATTTAGCCACTGTCACTATGTGCCGATGACATCACTTGGAGCCCAAGTCTGCGCAATACTGATTGAGCTGGTGCTGCGGTATCAAATGCTGTGTTCCATTTACCTCGAAGTCGGATGTCAGAGCTGGTAATAACGTCACAGCCAAGTGGATCGTGTTTGAGTAGAGAAGTCAGAAAACCAAGATGGACGTGTCCATTGTTAGCAGTCGATTAAAAACACATAAAAAGCAGTATTTTGCACAGATAACACCATAGTATCATTTCAACATATAGAGGATGGATAGTGCACCACTGAGTTTATTGAGGCAAAGACAAACATAAGTGCTAATAAACAATATATTACGACTGTTTCTCTGCTGTTGTTGCACTGAGCAGCCATATTGGTTTCTGCAGTTGGTGTTGTTGTGATTCCTTCAAGATTCCGAGTCGGAACTCCGACTTGGGAGGGCGTTCCAGTTAAAAGTTTGTACTGGGAACTCAGAATTTTCAACTTCCGAGTACAAATGGAACGCACCAGAAGTCCCATCCAAACTTTTTTTTATAGCCACGTTTTTATTGCATCGAATAACTAACTGAAGAGCAAACTTCTTAGAAAAATGAACACTTAAACATACATCATATATATATATATATATATATATATAATTTAGTTTGGCTCACATCCCATTAATTTACATAAAGGGGGCGGGGTTTATGACCGATACAGCCAGCCACCAGTTGGCAATTCACTTTTCAGCACATGTGAGGCACACTTGGTATATTAATGCAGATTAATGCATCCATAATAAGTCACAAACAGTTTTAAGTGATTGCACAGATGAGACTTCTGCCTCAATTTTTTATTAATTTGTTCTACTGTATACAAATATTCACACAAAAAACAGCTCAGCTCAATCATCTCAACATTCATGTGTCCATGTCAGTCACTGTATAAATATATATACACACATAAACACACGTGTATATACATAAACCATTTTTTATCCTTCATGTGTATCAGCGTATATACAATGCTGAGTGAGTGAGTTCTGAGACAAACAAATTTAGGCACCACTGTTGCGCTGTCCTCTCTGGCATTGGACAAAGGTCTTGCAATTCAAAAAAGTTGCAATCATTTTTGCCAAAACAGAATCAGTTTAGTGCCCCAATGTGGATGATTTGTATGAGTGGAGAGAGGTATAATGATCACAGTGATGGTAACGCCCTTGAAACAGGGCACTCAGTCCAAGAAAGAGGGATTTTGGGTCAAAATCTGCATATCATATACATTTCTCCTCAGAAAAAAAAAAAGACTCATTCCTCAGCTACCCAAAAGAAATCACATTACTACAATTCAATAACTTCTAATAAACATATTCATGATGAAAAAAATACAAATATTTCAGAGAATAAGTGTGGTAAGAGGCGTTCTAAATCCATCAAATTATTTTTTAGTTTTTTCTGCCTCTGATGTCAATTTTCAGCTTTTTAACACATCTTTACAAATATTCTCCTTGATCTAACTAACATAACTTACTCTTATGCCGCCAAAAGCGACTCTTTCCTGGTACGGAAAGCAGTAGTGCAACAACCTTTAGCAGGATAATTCAGTAGCGCTTTCCACGCAGCAGTTAGTCAAGACGCCTTATAAATGCCACACCTGAACATGTCTTCAAAACACTTCAAAAGGTCCGCTGTGAATTTTACACAGCTTGAGTTTTGTTTTTGTTTTTATTGTGTGTGTGTGTGTGTGTGTGTGTGTGTGTGTGTGTGTGTGTGTGTGTGTGTGTGTGTGTGTGTGTGTGTGTGTGTGTGTTTGTGTGTTTGTGTGTGTGTGTGTGTGTGTGTGTGTACTTGTTTTTTCTATCCTGGTGGGGACTTAGACCTGAATACACACAGCCACATGGGGACTTGTGTCACGGTGGGGACCTAAATTGAGGTCCCCACGGGTAAACAAGCTTATAAATCACACAGAATGAAGTTTTTTGAAAATGTAAAAATGCAGAAAATTTTCCTGTAAGGGGTAGGTTTAGGTGTAGGACGATAGAAAATATGGTCTGTACAGCAGAACATCATTATGCCTATGAGAGTCCCCACAAGGATAGCAGAACGTGTGTGTGTGTGTATGTGTGTGTGTGTGTGTGTGTACTTGTTTTTTCTATCCCAGTGGGGACTTAGACCTGAATACACACAGCCTCGTGGGGACTTGTGTCACGGTGGGGACCTAAATTGAGGTCCCCACGGGTAAACAAGCTTATAAATCACACAGAATGAAGTTTTTTGAAAATGTAAAAATGCAGATAATTTTCCTGTAAGGGGTAGGTTTAGGTGTAGGGTTGGTGTAGGACGATAGAAAATACGGTCTGTACAGCAGAACAATATTACGCCTATGAGAGTCCCCACGAGGATAGCAAAACAAGTGTGTGTGTGTGTGTGTGTGTGTGTTTTGTTTTGGTTTTTTTAGATTTAGTTTTTTTGTTTGTTTTTGTTTTAAACGAATGTGCCAAAACAATATGCTGGCATCATACTAGCACTCTAAAATGGTGTTTTAAATCAAAAATAAAAGATGTAATGATAATTGAAATATAGTGCTTACTGAAGTATTTAGCACATTTCAAGACTGAAAAGAGTAATCTGTATTCATTTACTGAACCATTACATTGTGTTTATTATTCCACTATGTAGGCGTTCTGACATGCTGCTTTATGTTAAGTGTTACTCTTTCTTTCTTTTTTTTTTCTTTTTTTCCTTAAAAAATATTGTCAAGTACAGGAGCACTGTGGCAGTAAACAGAAGTGACAAAACTGAAAGCCCAGATTTCACCCTGGGCCCTTAAGAGGAAGGGAAAGGATTCTTTATGATTTTCACACTATAGGGAAACCTCAACTTTACAAACTAAATATTAAAATCTAAGCTTGTGATGATGTCAAAGGCAGAGATATCTCAAACAACAACCAGCTGCCGTTCAACCTCTTGTGACTTCAAAAAAAAAAAATGAAAAAAAAAAAATGAAAATTTTGTCATTGTTTACTCACCCTCGCGTCATTCCAAACCTGAATGCTAATAACTTTTCTGTGGATCACAAAAGTAGAATTTTTAAAAAAAATAAAAACATAAAAACATGTCATGGTGACCATGGGCTGTTAAAAAAAAAAAAACACCATAAAGACCACAAAAGCTGTCCATATGACTTGTATGATATGTTCCAAGTCTTGTCTGTCTAGTAACCAAAAACAATGTGCCATTTTTACAGCTGCAATGAAATGGAAATAGTGACCTTTTTTTCTTCAATACTGTGATGTGTATATCTGAGTGTAAAGAAATGCTTCTAACCATCGGTTGATGACTGGATTTTGAAATGTGGGAACTGCACTTAAAGATGGAGGCAGATCTGTAGAGCAGCAGAGTTTAAGAGCACACTAAACGATTGAATGAAAAAAACCATGCATGGATTAATTGTGACTCAGGGTAGACCTGGGGTTCGAGAGGGGCAAGATTATGAGTGAATAATGACTTAAATTTCGACCTGTTCCTAACACAAATCATGACTTAGGGATGGGCACGAGACTTGCTTTTTTATAATTTTTTATATAATGGCAAAATATGATGCCTTATGGTTTGATTTTGCCAATGACCACATACACTGTGGAGTGGCAACTGCATTTAAATATGGGAGTAAATCCCCTAATTACAGATTTGTGTTTGTATTGAACAGTACCAGTCTCACTCTTGAAATTGCAATGACTGACACCCTGGTAACCATACTGTAACAACATTTTGCTATCTTGCGCTATTTTTGAACAAAGTTATATTACAGCAACTAAAGACTCATTATATTCTGCGATTTTATCTAAACCACCGTCAACAGAGCCATTGTATTTTATTTATGTTTGGAAATCTGCTTTGCAGAGGGCACACTCTTGAAGGGTTGCCAGGTCCGCATATTATAAGCAAAGCTTATTAAGCCTCTTTGGGCTTCTTGTTAGGGATCAGCTCATAAAGCGATCCAGTTTATGAAGCTAATAAAAGAGGCAGGTGCAAGTTGCTTTATTTTGGTATGTGGCTTATTTCCAAGATAACGTGTTTGGATGTAAGTTTATTATGCGCTTGTTCTTATTTGCTTTTTTCCCTAGCAAGATCTGGCAACACTAAGGAGTCTAAACAATGCAGATGTCACTACCTGAATTTTTCAGGAATTAATTTGGCTGTACAATGCAGTTGTAACTCTTGTAAAATACTGAACTGTGTGTGTACAGAGCAGGTTTAAGCACTAAAAGGTGAACTGACAACCAAATTTAGCTGCAGTGTGTACAGTACGTGACCAATGTGAAGCAGAAAAAACAGTGAGATGCAGTGCAACAGTCAAACACATACATCTGAAGCATTTGTATGTAGGCCAACTGTAAAAACAAAGCGCAGATGGACAGAATACTTGGAAAATAGAACATGAGCTGTATGAACTACAGTTATGTTGCTTTTTGGTGTTTTTTTTTTCTTTCTTTCTTTTTGGAGTTTAACAGCCCTTGGTCACCATTGTACGGCAACAGTTCTTCAAAAAATTATTTTGTGTCCCACATAAAAAAATTTTTTTAAAAAACTACAGCATACTAGTTAGGGAAAGTAAATAATGACAGACTTTTCATTTGTGGGTGAACCCTCCCTTTAAGTCATATTTCCAAGAAGTCTATTTTTTTTTAAGAATTTGCCTAATTTTGGACTGTTCTGTTTATTCTGTTTTGGTATATTTCCTGATCCCTTCCTGGTCACATCATTAGGGTGCACATTATAGAAAACAGAGACTTAACAGAGAAGAGGCCATGTTCTGCCAAATGCTAACATGACATTTTCTGGCCTTCAAAGGCATATGAGTGAGGCTAAAAAAATCACCATAAAAGGCTTCCAACCCAGATGAAGCTAAATTCCATTTAAATTTAAAAAAAAAAAAAAAAAAGGACAAAGAAACTGAAAAATGTTTTGGCTTCTGGTTGACACCCTCATTTATTTTGTTTTAAGGCTTCTTTTTCTCTCCATTTCGTCCTCTTCTCTACTGTTCCTCACAGCTTTTTGCTTTTCTTGAACAAGCTCTTGATCTTGGAGCGTTTTTTCTCTCCGTTATCACAAGAGTCCTGGGAGGAGGTGGGTTGGAGTTGCTTTGGCTCCTTGATAGATTTGCTTTCTATGTCGAGTGAGCTAATCGAGGGGTAATGACCCTCTGGAGGCGTCCCACCAGCGGGCAGCTGCCCCATGCTGTATGACTTTTCCAGAATGCCATTATAGGCCACAGCTTTGGTGCCAGGGTGAAAGGTTAAACTTTGAGATTCTGGGAGGATGGAAGAGCGGGTAAGGTCAGGAGAGCCCTTGTGAACTGAAGAGGAGTCAAGAGGAGATGAAGGGGAAGATGTGGAAGGAGGTAAGGTCTCCATGGTGACAGTCTGGGCCTCCTGCACCAGGAAAAGTAGTTCCTCACGAGAGATTTTCCGTGGTGGGGTATCCGTGCCCGTAACACATGTACTTTGAACAGAGGGACCGGAGAACTGCTTCCTGCCCAAAGAGGAACCGAGAGAATCTGAATCTGAGCATGTGTCCTGAGGATCTCTGTGTGACAGAAACATAAAAAAAACACACAAAATGCATAAAAATCATCAGTCAAGAAGATAAACACAATCAGTCAAAAGTTTGAAGTAAGAATTTGAAACAACTGAAGTGAAATATTTGAAACAATTCTCTTATGCTCACCAAAGCTGCATTTATTTGATAAGAAATACGGTAAAAACATTAATATTTTTAAATATTATTGCAATTTTAAAAATCTGTTTTCTATTTTAATATGTTTTAAAATTTAATTTAATCCTGTGATGGCAGAGCTGAATTTTCAGCAGCCATTACTCAAGTGTTATTATTTTTTAATATGCTGATTTGGTGCTCAAGAAACTTTTCTAAATATTATAAATGTTGAAGACAGTTTACCTGCCTAATATTTTGTGGAAACTGTGATGCACTCTCATTCAAAAGTTTGGTTTAAGAATTTTTTTCATATAGAAATTAATGGTTTTATTTAGCAAGACCGAATCAGCATCCAATGGATCATAAGCGACAGTAAGAACATTTATAATGTTATTTGTATTTCATAGAAATGTTGTTCACTGAACTTTCTATTCATCAAAGAATCCTGAAAAAAATGTATTGCAGTTGCCACAAAAAGTAGCAGAAACTGTTTTCAACGTTAAAATAGTAAGAACCATTATTAATAATTAAGCACCAATAATAAGTGACAATAATTGAGCACCAAATCAGTATATTAAAGTGATTTCTGAAGGATCATGTGACACGGAATAAATAAATTAAATTTTAAAATATATTCAAGTAGAAAACAGTTATTTTAAATTGCAAAATAACTGAACAATATTACTTTTTACTGTATTTTTGATATATAGATAAACCTTGGTGAGTGTAAGTGACTTTCAAAAACATTTAAAAAATAGTAATTATTCCGAACTTTTGACTGAAACTGTACATTCATAGAAATTATTCAGACATAAATCAGATTTCGTAAAGGTAAATAGGTAAATTAACAAATTACCATGTACAGAATTTTAAATAAATCAGTTAAAGGTGCAATAGGTGATTGTCTTCAGAAACATTTTTTGTTGTGCTGGTTGAAAGTCTCTTCACATCCTGATAGCAATCATTAAGTGGTCTGAATGTACAGTATTTATATGTATTTATATATTCTGTGGAAGGCGTAGGACCCAGAAATGTTTATCCAATCAAAACGCTCGGTCCGAGCATTTTAATTGGCTTTCCTACCTGCCTGTCAAATATGTATTTGCATACCTCTGCTCACCCTGTTTGCACAGACACGATACGTCATCAGCGCGTTCATGTACGCTGTGCAGACAGAGCGAGCGAGAATGGCAGACAAACACCAACAACCTGATCTTCCTTCCTGATATTGTAATACTTTTAATAACTGTGCTATAAAGTTTTCTCACTGGTGAATGACACATGATGTATTGTAGTAATGTTGTCTCTGGTCGTCTGGTGTGCGTATGCGTTCAGGGGGCGTGGCTTTGGACGGCGATTGCAGGGAGGGTGGGACGTTTGCTTTCAGTGCTATCAGGCTAAAGTTAGCATTTTCCGAGATCTCCTACTGCACCTTTAGTATATACAAAGAAAAGCTGTAGATGACGTACCCCTTCCTTTCTACAGTGAAGAAGATGTGATCATCGTCTCCCTCGGGTCTGTAGGCCAGTGGGACCGAGGCCATGGACAACAGGTCAGGATCAGGAGAAAGGGATGAGGGTTGAGACAGAAGACTTCTGCGAGAACGACAAACACTACTGTTGCGGGTCAGAGGAGGTCGAATCAAAGGAGCTGTGAGGAAAAGACAGATCTTTATGTACTTACGCATGGTATACTTATCATAACAAAGTAGGTAAGACTTTAGTTTAGGGACAATTGTCATGATTAACTAGTTGCTTAATTCACCCTTCGACGGGAGTTTGATTGACAGGAGATCTGACCGATCATAATGCTGAATCTGACATTTTTCTGACAAACAAACCAGACAGGAGAGCAGATTAGTGTCAGTGGACTTGAACTTGAAAAAGTGTGTACTGACATCTTTCCGCGGTTGAAACAAGATACCTTCTGATCTTCATTCACAGTAACTAAGGGGGGCGGGTCTTTGCAAAAGGTCAATTTAGGCATCACAAGCTTATAATGTACAATATTTTTTTTTAAAAAGTGTATCCTACAATGTTTTTAAATGCATCTGAATGGTTTTGACAGAAAAGACTTTGCACATTAATAAGATATACATTAGTTTAAAAATTACGTAATTTAAAGTCACATTTTCACAACATTTCTCACAATCTTGGGCTTAAAGAGAGGAACTTACAGGTGAACTGTGGAATGATTGGTGGTGTGTCCTCATCAAGATCGTCCACCCCGCCAGCGATTGGGTATGGTGGCACCGACATCCGCGGCATGACCACCCAGCTGTGGTCGGCGTACAGGGAGGCGGTGAGGCTGGGCAGCCCAGAGTTGTTAACCAGTGGAAAGCCACATATCTTCTCTATTTGCTGCCAGCGGTGAAGTCGTTCACGCAAACAGGCTGTGACCTCTGACAGAGCTTTTCTAAAAAGAAAAAAAAAAAACACTAATAAGCTTTCATTTAATGCGGGTAACCATTAGTGAGTGGATGTGCATTATGTGTGCTTACTTAGCCTCAAGTATTTTGTGGTCTACTTCATCCAGCGATGAGCTGTGTGCAACATGGAGGGTACCAAACACAGAATTCCTCTTCTTCTTGATCTTTTCTGCCTGAAATTTACACAACATGAACACAGAAATGCAGAAGTCGGCTCATATATCTGCACATTTGTTGGTTGTATGCTCATCTCTCATGCTGCAGAAATTGCTAATTGTTTTAGCTTAACTGCTGATGACTCATTCCAGATGCAAATAACAAACGGCAAAACAATAAGAAATTTAACCACATCATTAGAAATCTAAATTAAAACAGGGGAAAGTTTCAGCTTCATTTTTGTTAGTCACTGAAAGAAAGTGAACGAGATGTTTGTTTAGGTAAATTTAAACAGAAAATTAAACTTCACTTTTAGGGCCAGATTTACTAACACCAGCTCAAACCGTTTTTTGGCATTAAAATAGTACTGTCAGGATTTACTAAAGACACGCAGTGAAGAATTAGCGCTGAAACGACGTGGACACAGTTATTTTAGCGCGTGACCTTATTGAATATGCATTTGTAGGAGTTTCCCTTTCAGATGCAAAATCTTTGGGAGGAGAGTATTAAAATGAATCATGCAACGTGATTTACTAATGTTTACACTCTTCAAATTAATGGTATTTGCGCCATTATTTAACAGCCAACAAAAGCATGTCTTAAAGCAGGCGCTAATTTGCGCTGCTCATGGTAGATTGCGCTGGTCATTTTGGAAATGATCTGGCTGCGTTTGTGTTGTTTAATGTGCGCGTTGTCAGTAAATCACTTTTATGGAAAGTGCTTTTATGGAATTGTGCTCTAATGCTAATTTGCCCTGTTTGTTAAATCTGGCCCTTAATGTATAATAGTTGATGTTAAGTAAATATTTTCTAAACTCCAAGAACCAATAACTATTTGGGCTCCATCTTTAAAATCTGTTGGTAAAACAAGCATTTCCTGCCTTGGCAGGAAGAGTGAACAATAAATCACTCACCTCGTCCTTTGCGACCGTGAGCTGCAGCTCGGCATTCTGTTTTTTAATGTTGTAGTACTGCACTTCCACCTCATGTGTGAGCTGAAGCCACATCTGCAGGGCTTCTGGCACCGACCAATCTGACTGCATCTCCTTCTCTGCTCTCTTCAGTGCCACTCGCACCTGGAAATAGCCAATAAACACAAACACTCTTTGGAACTTGTAATTTATTACTTGTAATGTGGAATGACAGAAATCACAACTTGAGGAACGATGCATCCATCTAGTGGTGTTTTTACATCGTTGTGATGAAAGGCAATAGAAATGCAATGATAAACTGCAGGAATTAATACATTTTGGATAAAAGTAATTAATTACAATTTATTATATTAATGCTTCTGTTCTGTTTCGAGTCTTAGAGACCCCAAGGTCATTTAATATTACTGTATCATGCTGATAGCTAATACTTTGCTACATAAAACGGTCTATTATTGGTCAGTTATTGTGGCAGCATTCATTTTAGATTTACCCACTTCACATACACATCATGTAAAGAAAATAACTGGGACTGGTTGTTTTACATGTCAGGCTTTTCTTAAATATATACCCTAGTGAAAAAGTAACATATTTAAAATACATTCATTTCATACTAAGTATAGTTCAAATCTGTTAACATATTTACTGATATATCGCTCGACACTCACTGATGTAAAATTATAATTATACTTTATTTGGAGTATTACTTGTGCACAATGCACACTTCTTAATATTAAGCCTAAAATGTGTTTTAATGTCACTACTGATGAGGATTGTATGATCTTTGAATAATATCGGTCTTTAAATGCAAGATATTTAAAGTGTACCTGAAGTATACTTACAATTGTTCCACTTTATTACAATCAAATATACTTCAGTGTATCTTTAGTTGGACACACAATTAAAGTGCATTAAGTGCAAAATTAGTTGTTCCAATTTAGCAGACTTTAAGTATACCAGTTTAGTATACCAAAGGTACAGTTGCAGGATATTTGTATTAAGCACTTAAATATGTGAATGTATTTATTGCATATTTAGCATGAAATAAATTTATTTCAAATACATTTTAGTTTATTAATTTTTCATTTATTTTTCACTAGGGTGAGACTGAAAGTATGATCTCTTATTTTTAGTTTAAAAGCATACTAACAGCACACTTCACACAACAGAATTTTTTTTTGTAGGGGTTATCACACTAAAGACTGACAAACTCTATGAAGGACTATGATTTCTATTAGTTCCTACCTGCACTAGTTCCTCCTCTGCATACTTGAGTCTGCTGAGTTCACATTCAGCCCCCTCTCGCAGCTCTCGCAGTCTGCTGGCTTCTCTCTTTGCTCCGTTGATCTCGTCACGCATCTTCTGCTCCAGGTTCTGCTTCTCCACCGCCACTGTCCGGTTCTCCTCCTGAGCCTTTTCCAGCCTGATGAAACCACAGAGAAATTTAAGTCACATCTGAAATCTGTTGCGTTAATAAAATTCTGTCATAATTTATTCACCCTCATGTTGGTCCAAACCTAAATGACTTCAGAGGAAAATAAAACAAATGTCATGTCCACTCTTTTCCATATAATGAAAGTAAAAGGGTTATAGGCTGTCAAGCTCAAGAAAAAGACAAAAGATGTCATGTAATATCACATTATGAATGTAATGCCATATTAGAAATGTAATCGCCAATGACAAGAGGTCTCACTGTACTGACGTCAATATGTCAATGATGTTCAAACTCGACATGTTGCAGCTACAGACTCCATATGGATGTGGATGAAGACTGCAATAGTCAGGCTTACAGCTTCAGAAATTTTAGCGTGAGAGTTGCTAGGACTTTTTGACATATTGGAGCTAGTCTCTCCTTTTGTGTTCCACAAAGAAAGTCATGCGGATCTGGAACGGCATGAGGGTGAGTAAATGATGACAGAAATTTCTTTTTAGGATGAACTCTTCCCTTGAGGGTACTTATAGAAGAGCTTAATGAGCCTTCTCATAACAAGAAATTAAATATGATGTTATACAGATGATAGAATAAGACAGATGTCTCTCTCACTGTCTGTTATTTGCTTTCTCTCTCACCGGCTCTGTAGCTCTATCAGGCTCAGTTCAGCATGCTGTAGACTCTCCAGATCTTTCATCATCTGGGAGACGTGAATTTTAGACGACTTGTTCTGTATATATGCAAACCAGCAGCCTCCCACACCAATGATGATTGAAATCATCAAAACAAAGTCCTTCAGCCAGTGATGGTGAGGACCTAGAAGAAGAAGAGAGAAAAAAAACAGCATTTATACTCACTAAACAAGCAAATATTACAATTATACAATAGCTTTGTCTAAGAAACTGTCCAAAATTTACAGTGACTTCAGCAAGCTGTTAAATGCTGCAACCAGATTTTGATTGTCATTTTGAACCTCTTTGAGAACGGATTAACCGATTCATTAAAAAGATCTGACTCAAAAAAGAACAATTCATGAATGAATTGCTTCACTGCTTCTCTCATGAGTGTACCAGTTTTGGTCTGTTTCTCACACAAAAGCTAACGCTTGTCTTCAGAAGACCTTGAATTTAGCACATACACTACACAGTTCAACAATATAACCTTTTTTTCAAAGTTTTTGAAAGAAGTGTCTAATATGCTCATGAAGAGTGTTTATTTTATCAAAAGTACAGTAAAAAAAATAGTAATATTATGAAATGAGTATTGTGAATTCAAAACAACTGTTTTCTATTTTAATATACAAGCTGAATTTTCAGCAGCCGTTTTTTCCAGTCTTCAGTGTCTCATGATCCTTCAGAAATCATTCTGATATGCTGATTTGGTGCCTAAGAATTATTTCTTCTTATTATTATTATTATTATCTTGAAACAGTTATATTGCTTAATATTTTTTTGCGAGAAACCATGATACATTTTTTCAGCATCTTTTTGATGAATACCAAGTTCAAAAGAACAGCATTTATTTATTTATTTAACAATCTATAGTCACTTTTGATCAATTTAATATGTCTGAGTATTGCTGAGTATTAATCTTAAATCTTACTGACACCAAACTTTTAAATGGTAGTGCAGTCATGCTGACTACTTATGACAATTTTGTATTGCTACTGCATCCTTTTTGAACCTTAAAAGCTTCAAATCTCATTCATTGTAATGGCATTGAAAAGAGTGACATTATTTGTGGCATCATAGTACATTATTGTAAATTTTGGGCTGAACTATCTCTTTACATAAACAATTAAACAAGCCTTATTCCAGCTTATGTGAACACACTTACGTAGTGGAGGTCCGAAGAGCACTGCGTCCAACGCTTTTAGATTTAATTTCTGTTTATGTCGCTGGTCTAATATCTTTAGCTGCATTGACATAAACGACGGTTCATTGGCCGCTATTCTGTAACGGAAAGGAAAAACACAGCAGGTCAGAGGGTAAGAATAAGCCAAGATCACACAAAATCACCCAGTTTCTACTGACAAAAAAGGTCAGTTTGTGATTTCAAATGTTAGGGCTTTCAATAACTCTCTCTGAAACGTCTATGAAAATCTTGGGGGTGACTAATCCCTTTAACTGCAAAACAAAGTCTATGTGACTATGTGTGTGTGTGCATGAATGGCAAGTTCAAGCTCAAAGGACTAATTTTAAGAAGTGAGTACTAGATGACTGAAAGATCACATGTGCTGCCACACACATACTAAGCATAGCTGCAGGTGAAAGGTGATCTGCTGCTGTGACATCATTTCATGAGTCATGGAGAAGCGGCTGTGAGGGGAAACTCGACACCCTAAACCTTTCTTTACCCCCAATGCTCATACACATCTTTACTGTCTGTGAACTGACACATCATCACCACTAGAGGGAAGCACTGCTGTTAAAAACTCAAATTTGGTGATTTTTTTTTAATGGTGTAATAGTGTTAAAGAGTGTAAATAACAGTGTTTTTGGTTTTACAGAAATAGGTAAGACACTTTTACTACTTCAACTTCTACTAGTTTTAACTCTAGTTTCATATCCCTATTAGGTTCTAACACACTTTAACATAAGTGTGGCTTAAAAGGGGTCATATGACGTTGCTAAAAAGAACAATATTTTGTGTATTTGGTGTAATGCAGGTTTATGTGGTTTAAAGTAAAAAAAACCACATTATTTTCCACATATTGTACATTATTGTTGCTCCTCTAAGCCCCGCCTTTCTGAAACTAGTCGATTTTTACAAAGCTCATTGTTCTGAGAAGTGAGGCGTGCTCTGATTGGCCAGCTATCCACTGAGTTGTGATTGGCCGAATACCTCAAGCGTGAGACGGAAATGTTACGCCCCTCACCGTATTGTGATGGCGTTTCCCGGCGCGACGAGACTAAAATATTAAAACCCATTACAAACGAGGCATTTGTTGCATCCAGTGGGGACATTATTACTGATTATAATGACTCAGACTGTCTTTTCACATTTTCACTGTCTTAAACATTACCATGTCTGCATTTGTGATCGGAGAAACGACAAACAACAAGCACTACTCTACACTGCTCAAAACTGGCGTTTGAATCGTCAGAGGCAGAAATGTACTTACAGGCTGTGAGTCAGAAGCGCCAGACTGTCCTTGCAAAGTTGGAATTGCCCCACTTTATAGAAACAGCCTTTCTGCAAGCCAGCAAGCAAGGCTACTCTCTTGCCAGGTTCAGGAAATAGTTCTCCATCAATTACGCTGCACACACTCGAATATTTGCATTGTACTGCTCTGGAACAGTGTTGTAAATACAACTTAACCACTGATTTCTAGTTGTATCCTCTTTTGGAAGCCCAAAGAATGTAGTTTCGCTTTCACTGCGTCTCCAGGACATGGCGCCGGCGGCAGCAACAATACTACAGCGAGAATAAAAGTCACGCCCTCTTTCTTTGCGTAAACATTTTGGCGGTGTTATGAAAATCTCCCCACACCGTGACGTAGAAATGTGGGGGGGGTGTTTGAATGAGCCGTTTTAGGGGGCGTGGCAGAGTCTTAACTTTTATAAAGAATATCTCTTTGGTTTTGAGACTTTAGTCTTTGCAACTTCAGGGATCTTATCTATGCACGAACAGCTTGTAACACTCCAAAGAGAAACGAAAACTTGAAATCGCATCATATGACCCCTTTAAAAAATATTACATAAATGAAAAAATGTTTGCATGAGGCTGTGGAGCAGGCGGTTTAGGAGCAGGAGTATTATAAGTATAAAAACAATGCAAGTCATTGGAAAGTCCATGATGAATAGACAAAAGTGTTTGTGTATTTACCGAGGTAGCGTGTTGCCGTCTACTTTAAACTCTCTGAAGTTTTTTTCGTACTGAGGAAGCTCCACTGACTCTTTCAGCCACTGAACTGCATCCTCCAGAGTCCAGTTGTGCACTGAGAGAGCGAGAGAGAGAGAGAGAGAGAGCAAAGAAAGGGGTGAGAAGAAACATAAAAACTGCATATTTTAACTTGTATCGATGACAAATTTGTAATTCTTTAACATGTTCTGAACATAAAACACAAAACTCCAACAAACAGAAAAACTGAAATATTTATAAGCTCAATGTTCAGTATTATTTTAGTATGTCTACCTCAGTGAATAACACAGCAGAGCACACTGTGCACACTGAAAAATCTAAATTTAAGGAAGAATGGAGGAAAAATATTTCAGATTATGCATTTTTCTATGTCACTTTTGTCACATTGATCAAATGACTTTGTACAGATGGTCAGACGTTATTCCATTGAAGCATACGATGCTCTACCCCTAAACCTAACCATAATTGATCCCTAAAATCAGAGGGAAATGATAACTGAATAACAAGAGTGTAGAAGCACCTAACACTGGTTGTAAGCCTAAAACAAATATTTCCCGAAAAGTTATCCTTAAATTCTGACTGGTGGTTTGGAATTTTGTTGCAGGATCAACAAGGATGTTGCTGTAGGAACATGCTGTACTTGGTGAAATCACGTTCACCATATTCAGCCAACCTGGAAAAGCTGACATCAAGAGAACAGGTGTCGTACACGTGGCCACTCATGACAATGAGATAAATTCTTAGTTATAAACAAAATCAATCGATATTTAATGACTCAACTATCACATTTCTTACTCAAACTGAAATGAAAATAACAGTGTTTGTGTGTTGTATAAATTCTACACAACAGAGCATGATGCTGTAAGATGACATCACTCCATAATAAAGGCTCAATGGGTAACACACAAACTTTGTTTAGAGATGTCTGTGTAAGCTTGTTCAATTTAGTGACATCACTCCATTCAGACATCTAATGACATCATTACTAGGAAACCTCAAGACCAAACAAATTAAATTATTAGAGAATGTGTTCCATTATTCTACATCTACATATGTGTGTAACCAAATTCTTATATCACTGTATTGTCTAGCACAATAATGGTATACACTATTGTTAAAATGTTTGAGATTTATTTGTTTGAAGAAATGGATACTTTTGTTCAGCAAGGATGCATTAAATTGATCAAAAATGACAATAAAGCTGTTTATAATATTACAAAAGAGTTCTACTTCAAATAAATGCTGTTCTTTCTATTCGAAAAATGGAAGCGGGTAATTCAACTTTTTTTTTTTTTTTTTTTTTTTTTTACAATATTTCTGTTTTACTGTATTTTCAAATAAATGCAGCCTTGGTGAGAATAAGACACTTCTTACAAAAACCATCAAATGATCTTACCAACTCCAAACTTTTGAACAGTACTGCACATTCATTTTAACAAAAAATCATTTTAATTAACGTGAATTTTTTAAGCACTTTGTAACACTGATTTTCAATAATACAGTGAATTAAATACTTTACAAATAAAAGGCACTTCACCTTATTTCATTATTATGATTTTTTAAGCTTAATGAACTTAACTGATAAATTACAAAAGATATAGTTACTCATAACATAGGAATAATAGCTAAATTAGCCAATATACACACCTGAATTCTAAGTATAGAATTCAACTGAATTCTATACATATGCGGCAAGTTGGGATGCAAATAAGTTAAAAACAGACCTTTCTTGTCTTGACTTATAATTTGGGACACATCCTGCCATGCCAAATTACTCCATGTTTCTGTTTTTCGCTCTCACATGTAAATAATATGAAATTGTCCTGCCCATTTATATCTGCAAAATATATCTACCACAGTATAAACACTGCAGCAGAATCTCTACCAGTGGACACATTTTATTCCGTCACACAGTGCTGTATACGCCACCCAGCCCACATTTTCTTTACCTTCTGATATTTTCCAGCCCCTCCACAGCTCCTCCACCGTGATGTGCTGGTCCTCTCGGTGGAGATTACTGTGTTTATTGGTCTGGTGCTGCTTCATGTCCTCTATGATAAACTGCAGAAGAACAACAGGAAAACGTTACTGCTCAGACCACAGGAAAATGACTTCTTATGAAGTAGTTCATGCCATATCATGTTTTATTTGGCTTCAGGTCACAGGCGACTCTATCAGAGGGTTTACTGGTTTCAAAAACACCTTTTAATATAATGCAAATATTTATAATGCAAAAAAGACACTAGAGAAACATCACATTTGAATATCATATCTGTTGCCTTACATAACATTAATTCATTCTGCGGACGCTTTTAACCAAAGCGACTAACAAATGAGGAAAAACACAAGTGATTAATCATAATGAGCGAACAACATTTGCAGAGCCGCAATGCAATTTCAAAAGATGACCAGAAAAATGCATAATTAGAGCAGAGTTTTATTGCACAATAAAGCTATTAGAATATGACAAGCATACTAGATAAGCATGAAGCTCTCTGTGGTCAGGTCTGTGTAAACTGTGTATCTCTCTTATGGTTCTGCATATCTGTGTGCTGCACATACATGATGAAAAATGTCATTTTGTTAAACAGAGGTTTGTTTGTCCCTTATGTTGCTATGCTCACATACTCATATCCAACAAATGAGGGACAAGACATCTTTAAAGTCGTGTAGGCTTATTTAGCAACTCTCTCTCCCTCACACACTCTCACACACACACACACAAGAATCTGCTGTGTCCTGAAAGAGGACACCAACTTTCAGTGGCTCTAAGAAGGAGAAATTCTTGGGCCTCTTCTCGAAACACTTCTTGAGCCCAGGAACACCTGCCATGAACAGAAACAATCCTCAAAACACACATCACATCCTCACTAAAAAAAAGAGAGCTGAGAAGCAAAAAACAGAAAAGCAAAAAAGAGAAAATAAACTATATCTTCACTTTCAATCTTGAGGTTGCGAGCGAACCTGAAGGAAATGGTGAGGACCACTAGTGACGTCTGTATGTGTTTACTATGGACAAACCGGAAGACTTAAAATCTCTTGTGTGTTTCTATTATTTTAACAGGCTAATAGCAAATTATCATACAATTTTTTTTACAATTAATACTTGTTTACTTCCAGCTGCAATAAAGAGTAAAAAAGAACTTAGTAAGTAAGTGATCCATGTAGTGCATGTCTGCAGTAAATTAAACAGAGAGGTGCATTGTGGGATGCACACTTTTGAGTAGTGTCAATTTGCATAAAAGAAGGAAACTTCCACTTCACCAGATGAGTGTGTGTGAAAGAATAAAGAGGACACGTGAAACCGTCACTCAAACCTCAAAAACATCAACAAACACATCATAACATCTAACATCTGAACTATTCAAAAAGAGTTCATGTTCAAGTCAGTTTTCAAATAACATTAGTTAACAATTTAATATACATTAGTTATGAACATTTAACATGCATTAACTTAATATACATGTATATAATTTAATATGCATTAGATATAAATACTGTTATTGGAAAAACTGCTATATGTGTGTATACTAATTCATTTTTAACAATGAAAGCTTACATCAAATTAACATTACTCAATGTGTCATGAACAAAGAATGAATTAGCAACTTACGATTAACATATTCTGTTACAATGTTTCTAGTTCGTGGAAATAACCTTATTGTAAAGTGTTATAATAATAATAATAATAATAATAAATTATTTTTTATTTAAAATATTTATAAAGCACTTTTTCAAAGCACAAACAAACAAACAATAAATACATAAATAAATAAATAAATAAATAAAATATTTTAATTCCACATAAACATTTGTAGCTGTGGATTCATTTCATTAAAAAAAAAAAGATTTTGTTTTGTTAAAACACAATAATTCTCCGTAACACATTTTGTGAGACAAAATAGCAGTTAGCATTCACAGTCATGTAAATCATGTCACAGTCAAGATTATATTTAACTGGCACAGAATGTGTTGCATGTATAGATCAAGTTCAGGAAGCCATGCATATGCAAGTGACACTATAACATGCCTATTATGCCATGCAAAAAGCCTTTAACATCTGTAAAACAAATTATATACAAATCCTATATGAATATGCATGGATTTTCTATCCTGTATACAGCAACACACACACACACACACAGTAATGTAGTAGCCCAATGGGAGAAGTGCTCATGCTCATATGTCAATAGTCTCTTCTTGCAGGCAAGAACCAATGTCAACTTTGCTCTTTGAGGTCCCTGGTAGGTCTAAGCTTTGCTGACCTGTTTTTAAGCCCCCCGACCCCCTCACAAAATACACACACACACACATACAGAAACATGTCCAAACACTGCAACACATGTATTATTATATTAAATGAAAGGCAAGTATTAAGGAAACACAATTTTCCAGGTCTAAATAACATATGCTCACCTCTACACTCTCATTCACTTCAATTCCTCCATCGTTGTCGTCATCTAGCTGCTTGTGAATGTGCCGAAGGGCCTCTAAACTGAAGCGGTCGGCTTCGTTCATACATGGAGGGATGACTGTCAAACATGGATCTGCAGGGAGAGACACACAATTACCCTTTGTCCAGCTACACAATTAAACTCAACTTTAAACTTCTGCTTTTCTGTTTAGTTCAGTACAAGTTTATTGCATATCCATACAGACAATTGATGATAATCATTATTTATGGCAATTTTCAGGCCTTAAATGCCTGTCGACAAGACTTTCTATTGTTGATTAATAACTAATAATATTACTCATCAAGTTTTTATCCTGTCTAACTGTCTGTACATGTGAGCATGTGCATGTCTGGGCATCTGTAGGGCTCCGTTTACGGCGGTGTGCTTTCACCGGTCTTGACACGCTTATTAGGTTGCAGGCTGTTGATATGGCAAATGGTGCTGGTATTCGTTTGGATCATATCCTTGCTCTTATTTAAGAGAAGACGTGTGAGAAAAGAAGAATCAATCCAGTTTTAACAAAGCTATTACTGGAAAAGAGCCCTACACAAAAAAGCAACACATGGCTCTCTCTCTCTCTCTCTCTCTCTCTCTCTCTCTCTCTCTCTCTCGCTCGCTCGCTCTCTCTATATATATATACATATATATATATATATATATATATATTAGTGCTGTCAAACAATCATGATTAATTGCATGCATCCAAAAAAAAATTTGTTTACATTATATGTGTGTGTGTGTTGTGTATATTTATTATGTATATACAAATACACACACATACTGTATATTTTTGTAAATATTTGCATGTATTTACATGTATATATTTAGATTTATATTATATATAAATATATTTAATATATAAACATTTTTTCTGAAATATATACATGCATGTGTTTGTATTTATATATACATAATAAATATACACAGAACACACATATATATTATGTAAACAAAATCTTTTGTTTTGGATGCGATTAATCGTGATTAATTGTACAGCACTAATATAAATACATGATCTCCTTAAAATATTAAGGTACATCTGCTTGCATAAAGACAAATGTAAACTATATGAGAAAAGTGTGATGTTATGCAAAACACCACATAAGTCATACAGATTTGGAACAACCTGAGGATGAGTAAATGAAGACAGAATTTTCAATGAAAATTGAGTGATTTTTCCCTTTAAGTAGGACTAAAATACATATTTATATGCAATTTCATAACTCTAGAAATATAGTCTTAGAAATATGGTTAAAGTGTACTGTTGATTTTACTGAGAAGCATTTATGGAAAACCAAAAATATAATTTAAGGGCATTTCTACTGAAACTTGTAAGTCATGTATTTAAAAATATTTCTAATTACACATGATGAAGTTGCAGTTTAGTACATTTAAAGTCTATTAAATGCAATGTAAAATAATACTCCACAGTGAAAATTATAACCAAGTACTTTAAATGTTGTGCTTTAGTATGTTAGTCAACACATCAAAATAAGTATACTTCATTAAATAACAACAAAAGAATTTGAAAACATAATGATTTAAAATGTACTTTAAAGGAAAACATTTAATTTGAAATCACAAAGTGCACAACACAAGAAACATCCTTGTTACAGTGTAATTATACATTTAAGTACTGAGTAATATTAATTAACTACATGTACTTACTACATGGTCAAGGATAGGATTAGGGTTTGGCCTAGGGTTACTTGCATGTAATTATACATAATTTATTGTAATAGTAAGTACATGTAACGTGCACTGTAAAAAATGAAAAGTTGACTTAACTTAAAATTTCAAGGCAACTTGCTGCACAGCTTTTTTGAGTTTACTCAACTTTGGACCCAGTTGCTCACTCAACCCAAGTCACTGAGTACAGTCACAGGTCTCTTTTTTGTTCAACTAACACAGTTTTGTTAGTTAAAAAGACTTATAATGCTTGTCCAGTGTCTCAAATTATGTTCTATGAACTTTCTTTATTTGTTGACAAATGATAAACATTAATGGATAAGCTAGTCTGATAAGTAGACAACATTGTCTTTGTTTGTAAGACAACTTACAAGACTAAGATATCCAGAAATCAGACAAAAGTGGTTGAACATACTCTAGGCCTCA
>JAFVLL020009357.1:0-21700 GCA_021397915.2 Tor tambroides | reverse complement strand
TATATATATATATATATATAAAGGGAATCAGAAGTTCATTTTGACCAGCATTTGCCCTGCCAGGGGCCCTTCAGGACAGGCCAAAGTTAGCTGTCTTTTAAGTGGAGAAAAGAGGTCCTCGCCTGGGAACAAACAATCGTAAATAACTCTAAAAAGCATACACAGCAGAAAAAAGGGCACACCTGCATGTCAGCATTGTGTGGACAGCTGAGTTCCTCTGAGAGCCACGCTGCACTGAAATTCTCCTCAAACGATCATTTAAGTGGCCGCTTACGTCCAGGACACACACACCTTTCACACAGAGCGGCTTTCATGCTCCCCTCGGGGGAGACGGCGATGTCAACTGGTGCGCTCTCAAGCTCCCCGCCGTCACAACCTTCAAGGACACTCAAGTTCTGTTCTGAGGGCCAATTAAGCGCTTTCTTGATAGTAAATTAAAAAAACAGTTCTTTGTGGATTTAATAACAAACTCATTAGGCACTGCTAAAAGGATGGAACTGCCTTTTAATTAGACCCGCACCTGATTAATGCACAATTAACACAGCCAGTTCATTCATCTCATCTTGGGTGGGATCAGAATGTAAACACTACAGGTTCAGAAAGCTCTCAGTCTCGTTTTTGGTCTCCATGATAATGAAGAACATAATGACAGAGGGCATGACCTCAGTCTCAGAACGCTACTGATGTTTTCCTATATAAATTTAATGATCTGCATACAATATGTTCCAAAAGTCTGAGACCATTAGTGAAAAGGTTTCTATTGTGCATTTGTCAATTTTTTTTTTTAAGGTTCACGTGGTCAATATCACAGATGTATGTAATTCTTTAGAAACCTAGACATAATGCCGAATTAATATTCATTTGTATTTTTACTCCAAAACCTTTAAACTTTATATATTACTCAAGTACGATGCTGTTATGAACTAAAACTAGACTTAAAGTATTTAATTGCAATAAATTAAAATATAAATATTAGATGTCAAAACAGTGACTGAAAATTATAAATAGAAATGTTGCCATGGCAAACTAAAAAAGTACTAAAACAGAAACTTAAATAAATAAAATGAATTTAATATTTTACATAAATATCAAATATTTATTATAAATTTATATATTTAATAAAATTAGAAAATAACAAAATTACTGAAAGTTTAAAAAACAAACAAAAAAATAAACTAAAAATCATTTTAAAAATTCATCCAATATGGTTTTAGATGTTTTGATAGATAGATAGATAGATAGATAGATAGATAGATAGATAGATAGATAGACAGATAGATTCTGACTCAACTTTATATGAAAACCATTTCATTTATTGGTTAAAACAGTATAAAAAATATAATTAAAATAGCTTTAAAAATACAAATGATAGACAGAACATGATGCTCTTTGTACTATCACCAGTAGAGAGCACTGTTTGCACATAAAAAACAAAAACAACTGTAGCATCTATTAGTGATGAATTCTGCATTAGCACCTGAAAGTCCCTATTACACAAGTGTTAGCAGTACAAAAGTGCTCTGTGACTATTTGAATGTTTCAGTAACTTTAAAAAACATATATCTTTATTTCTTGATAAACATGGCACTAATGATTGCATTTGCAGTAGCATTACTTAAGCACTTCCCATTGTGATTATTAGTCATTTTATTATAGATTTACCAATCAGATATAAACTATTTTAGTGTTTTTTTGTTTTTTTTGTTTTGTTTTATAGTTAATAATTTAGCATATTTAAAATGCATTTTGAAAAGCATTTAAGTCGACCTCCCTGAAAGTCACTCTATTATTCAACTGCAGACAACAACTATGAAAAGTCATGGAGAAATAGTCTATCTGCAACTTCAAGATCCTATCAGCTTTATGTTTCACACTTAGAAAGTAAACTCTGATAGTCCATTAACCACATTTTTGGGCGTCCTCGTCCAAATCCAGCTGGGCAACCACTGTTCAGCACAGAACCTTATAACCTGTAGCTTTGTGTCCCACATCACAGAGAACAGTTACAGGTTTCTCATCCAGGACCTTGACCATGTTATAAGGCATAAGCTCAGCTCATATCTCTGTTTTCTTGTGTATTTCCTTGCTACCTCCTTCCTCTCGTTCAAGGCACTGATAAATACCTCCTGATGTCAGGATGAGACTTATGCTGTGAACCCTCACTACACGATCGCGCGTGTGCAACCTCCGGAGCCTTCAACCACATTTCGGCAGCCTTTTTTAACTCCGGCAGGATGTCAGGAACCACCAACTTCTCTGCCAGGTAGACCACAGGCAGCACGGCCAATAGCAAAGCCCAACCCACCACTCCCAGCCAATAGGACGGGCCGAGTCGAGTGATGTCGTCCCTGATCTCACCAATATGTTGATGGGTGAAAAGCGCCCAGCTGAGAAAAAAGAAAAATCCTGTGGGGAAAAACAAAATGGAGAAGGTTAAAACATGTGCATGTTACTTGGCTAAGGAAAGCTAAATAGTGAGGTACTGACCTGTAGGTACTAGTGTGAACAGCAGCAGGGTGGTTGGGTCGAGTGCCTGGCCTGCCATCAGCAGCGAGCGAGTGTTTGAGTAGGACCGCACCGTTTGAGACGTCCAGCAGAGGGAGAACATGAGACACAGAAGTCCAGAGCTCACTGACATCAGGAAAGCCACCACTGCAAGCACTCTCTCAGCCTCCAGAGCTGTTGAACCAGACAGAGACAGATACACCTTTAATATTCATGATTTACAATGAATGTGACACAGTATAACCTGCTCCTTGGAGACTATAAACTGTAAAAGTACATAAAAATTGAAAAATTGGGAAAAATCTACTTGTCACATATATATACACTTTATAATACAATATCATATGTACTATTAAGGCAAAGTCTTAAAGTCTATATATATATACTTATATTATAAGATTTATTATAAGAGTATATTTATTTATTTATTTTTGCAAACAGTGTTTCCTACAGACATAAATTGTATTTTTTTGTCCAGAAAAACTACTTATTGTTATATAAAAAATAAAGACAAAAATATAGTAGTCAACATTTAAAGTGTATCAAAAAGGTTAATCGAAGTTGTCCTAAGACAAGAACTGTATTGTTTTGGTTTTAGGACAACTTTGATGAAAGGTTTTGATCCACTTCAAATGTTGACTACTGTATATAAATGAAAAATTGTAAAAACCTACTCATGGTTTATATTTATATATACACACACATATGATATTGTGTGTGTGTATATATATATATATATATATATATACTTTATTTTTTATAATTTTTCATATGTACTGTTAATGCAAAGTCTTGTATATTATATAAATTATTATTCATATTAAATAACATTTATTTATTTATTTAATTTATTTTTATTTTTTTGCAAACAGTGGATCCCATTGATTTCCATTGTATTTTTTGTCCATATAATGAACCTTATATATCTTCTATGGTGTTCCACAGGACAAAGAAAAGCATACAGGTTTGTAACGACACATCATTTTCATTTTTTGGTGAACTATCCCTTTAAGAATGTCCAGCATAAAACCATGACAAGAAATTTCAGTTTGAGTGCTCTTGAAGAACATCTCATAACGAAACTATTTAAAACTGAAGTGATCAGTCATTACTTCATCCTTCATTATTTATATAATTCTTCATTTGTCTTCTTCTGAGACTGTTGAGAACTGTACTGAGGGGAAAACCAGACAGGCTACAACTAATAAAACATGCAAGTAATGCAAGTCCAGCGTGTCATAGCCTGTCTGCTGCAGCCCACCGAAGCTGTAGAAACCCCTCCAACACAAAACTATATCATTACTTTACGCCAACGTTAGAAATTCTGGAGAAGTTCACAGATCCTCTCTCATTTGACTGCTCTGTGCTTCTTGGCAGGTCAAAACCTGCAAAAATGCCACAAAATTGCTCTAAAGCTTTCAGTTCCCATCAGACCTTCTGGCTATAAATTTTAATACTCCAAAAACAAAGCTATCAAAGGCCTGAAAAGTGAAACATGCAACAGGAATGCGTTTAATTTGGCTTTTTACTGTTTTTTAATTATGTATCTTTTATAGAGGCCACATGAATGCGAGTTTCTAAGATCCAAAGCAGTTTTATAAAATGAATGAGGGCCACATGTGGGCTACTAAAATATTGCTGTCGCCCACATGACAGGTCAAAACCAAATCAAATCGCTTCGGAGGCATATGCATACTGTTTTTTGAGGGGGCACGAGTACCAGTCATGATTCACTTCTTTCAAGATAAAACATGACCGCAAAAAATTTACACTTTTTTAAACTTTTTGTTTAGCATGTAAGGCGACCAAATATAATATATTATATATTACCATTTAAAATGACAAAATATAATGTAATATAGTATTATTCTATTTGTTTAAGCAAACACTTTGAATGACACTTAGCAATGACAAATAGCTTTTATTCCCTAAAGTACAGTATATGAGAGTAGCAGACACACATCACACACCTTTAGCAATGTCTTCAGTGGTCCAGCTGTCGTCCAATCTGGTCTCATTCCCTGAAGTCCACAGACCCTGGTCATCCAGCCACTGAGGTGTCCAGATCGCGTAGCTGATACACAAACAGCCCATCAAGCCGAGACACGATTCAATAAATCGAAAACGACTCCTCGAGTCGACCAGTTCTGGTCCTTGCATCGCTCTGTTGAGAAAAAGCGAATGGTTAGACATAACAGTAACAAAACAAAGTTGCCAATTTAGCTGGAAACTAAACTTAAAACATTACAGTTGGTAATTTCAGATGAAAATTAAGTAATCATTGTTAGGTTTGCTTACCTTGAATGGCTTAAGTCTTTAAAATGTGTTGAAATGACACGAGATTTGATTCCACGCAGACAGTAACTGATCACGTTCAAATATCAAATGAATCAGAGAGACAGAAACCAGAGTGTTTTATGATGATGTACAGAAGGGTTTCTCACTTCCCCCTCACAACGCTGTAATATGACACTGTAAAGATTTCCCTCTACCTACAGTGGAGACCCACTCGCAATGGAAACCCCCCCTCTCATAAACATACACACATACACTGTGAGTGCTTAAATTCCCCCAGAAACCCTGCAAGTGTGTTTCAGTGAGTCAATGTGGTTTGGAAAGTGAAAATGATATCTTATAAATCACTTTACTATGCTCAAAGGAGTCCGTGGGCTGAATTTCATCAAATGTCCAAAACTGGAGAACAAGAAGAGATACAATACAATCAGTCAGTCAATAAATAAAAACTAAGAGTAATATGTAATATATATATATATATATATATATATATATGTAGGCCAAAATTATTAGAACACTAGTATTTCCACCAGCTAAAAAATGGTTTTGAGTCAGTTATTTATCGTTTGCTGTAGTGTTTCAGTAGGAAATATCAGTTTACATTTCCAAACATTCATTTTGCAATTGTAATAATCCAGTGAGATATTTGTTTGCACAAGGAGTCTGACAACAGCCAGTGCTCCACACAGAGATCTGATCTCATCATCATCCAGTCTGTCTGGAATGACATGAAGAAACAGAACAAACTGAGACAGACTAAATCCAGAAGAACTGTAGCAACGTCTCCAAGATGCTTCAAGAGACTTGCCTGCAAAGCTACAGTACTGTTAAAAGTTTTAGGCACTTGTGTAAAAATGCTGTAAAATGAGAATGCTGTCAAAAATAAAAGTCATAAACAGATTTTCTTTATCAATTAACTTCTATTAACTAAATGAAATCAACATTTGGTGTGACCATCCTTTGCGTTTAAAGCAGCTTTTGCCCTAGGTGCACTTGTGCATAGTTTTTCAAGTAGCTTTGCAGGTAGGTTTCTTGAAGCATCTTGGACATTGCCACAGTTCTTCTGGATTTAGATCAGATCTCTGTGTGGAGCACTGGCTGTTGTCAGACTCAAACTGCAAACAAAAATCTCACTGGATTATTACAATTAATGGCAAAATGAATGTTTGGAAAGGCAAACTTATATTTCCTACTGACACACTACAGCAAAAGTTAGAGATACTAGTGTAAAATACTACTAGTGTACTAGTGAAAATACTAGTGTTCTAATAATTTTGGCTACCACTGTATACACACACACAATATATGTGTGTGTGTGTGTGTGTATGTATGTATATATATGTATACTATATGTAACCAGTCTTTAGTAGCACAAGTATATTTGTAGCAATAGCCAAAAATACATTGTATGGGTCAAAATTATCGATTTTTCTTTTATGCCAAAAATCATTAGGATATTACGTAAAGATCATGTTCCATGAAGATATTTCGTAAATTTCCTACTGTTAAAATTTATCAAAACTTAATTTTTGATTAGCAGTATGCATTGCTAAGAACTTTAAATGCGATTTTTTTTCAATATTTAGATTTTCTTGCACCCTCACATTCCAGATTTTCAAATAGTTATATCTCAGCCAAATATTGTCCTATCATAACAAACCATACATCAATGGAAAGCTTATTTATTCAGATGATGTATAAATCTCAATTTCAAAAAACGGACCTTTATGACTGGTTTTGTGACACATACACACGTTTGTTTTTGTGAAAAGTGGGGACATCCCATAGGCGTAATGGTTTTTATACTGTACAAACTGTATGTGCTATTGCCCTACTCCAACCCTACACCTTACAGGAAACTTTGTGCTATTTCAGACTCAATTATGTGTGATTTATAAGCATTTTGAAAAGTGGGGACATGGGGTAATGTCCTGAAAAGTCACCTTCTCCTTGTAATACCTATGTCATACCCACGTCATTATACAAATTTATGTCCTCATTTGTCACAAAAACGCGCACACACACACACACACACACATATATATGTTTGTGTGTGTGTGTGTAACTATATAACTTGCTTTTTACTTTGTTTTGCTTCTTTTAGTAGTAAGTGCCACAGTAGTAAGCAACACAAGAGGCTGAACCACAGTAACTGTAGCAATACATCAGGAGGGTTGCTGTCGTCATGGCAACGACTAAACGGCACAGGAAAGAACCACTCTCTTTTCTCCAGTTAGGCGGGCTCAAAGGAAACCCCTGAACATGGTTATTTCCTGTCGCTCACTTTCTGCCACAGACCTCAGGTCAGTTTTGCCGTACTCCCACCAACACAAGCGAGACTGTGGCATCTGATCTCAGGTCATTGTAAAGGAGCAACATAACACAATGAAAATTTAATTTAACATAAAACATTTTAATTGACGTTTGATTCATTCGTTCAGTCAGGAGCCCTTAAAACATTTAACACCAATGAAGATCTGAAACAAGGCATTTTCCTTGGAAGCTGAAAACTGACAAACAACCTTGGTATCACAAAAAAGGCATTTATGGAACAAATTCAACTTGTAAATATAAGAAGTGTCAAAAAGTAAAGAAACACATCCACTTTTACCCCGAAACTGATAGCCAAGTCAATTAAAAAGTTCTTCCCCCCCAACTAAATCTTAAAATGATTTAAAATCAATTTAGAGGGGTCATATCATAAATTACTTTTTCCCCTGAGGTTTATTTTATAATGTTAGTAATATTTTTGCAACAAAAACATTTTGCACTCTCTCTGAAACATTAAAAGGTCCACCTGGTGCTTTACTTTTTAGAAGTTCATATAAAAATGAGCACCAGGACTTCGCATTTATTAAGTTATTCTTCAATAAAAGTCTCTTTTCCGCAACTGATTTTTGCCACTCAAACTGTTCGGATCTGACTGAAATGATCAGGGATCTTGTTAAAAATGAACATCTGTCTCTCATTTCTAATGTAACTTGGGATCCTTTGGAAGGACGTGCAGAACTGTAGGTGCCATACACAGTTAGAAACACTGCAAAAATGCTTCTTAAAGAGTATTTAATGTCTTTAAAGTAAAATATCTAAAAAGCCTTAAAACTAGATCAATTTACTTAAACAACACTTCATAAGATATGTAGATTTGTTATAGACTGTCTATATCTTGAACAGCATTTTGTCTTGCTGCACTATCAGATAAAAAAACACTTATATTAAAGATACATTATGCAGTGCTGTTTCTTGGTTCAATTTTTTATTTTTTTTAAAGATATTTTTTAAAAAAGTCTCATTTAAAAAATAATTTTGAGAATAAAACAGGACAAAAATTCTCATTAAGAAAATGATTTTTGCAGCAAACAGCAATGAGAAGCAAGTTTCCATTACACAAAGTTCTAATTTTAAAAAAATTGATTCCTCACAATAAGACCCCTTTAAATAAATTCACAGACAACAGACTGGATGCTTAAAATTTCACATGAGTGCAATTAAAGGGGCGGTCTCCAATTACTGTGACAGCCAGGGTAATTAAAGTACAAAAACATCCACCAATAACGACATTTTCATATACTGCTGTGGTGACTCTCTATAATTGTTTTAATCTCTAATTACAGGGATCGCCGCTGTGTTGTTTCTGCAATTACAGAGTTTGCCTTTAAACTGTACATAAGGTGAAAGTATCTTTCATTAAAAAAGTATTTGTATTGACAGTTGCGTTGCACAAACTTGTTTCTACCAACTCTTACTCTATTTCCTGGCTTTATCGAGCAGGTCTGTGAAAACATCCAATTGTGTTGGGTCCTGTCCAGCACCTAGCTCAGGTTTGTGCTTCTCCAGCCAATCAGACTTGTGGATCTGCTGTCGCACAGTACCAATCAGGGAGTCCAGACTCTCTGAACGGATGTCGGATTGGCCGTTAAGATTTGTAAAGTTCTCATCAGCCAGTGAGACAGGCTCTGTCTTAATGCACACTGTGTCAAGTTTGGTTTGAACGCTTGAGGTCTTGAGTGTCTGGTCTTTGCATTCATCTGTTGTCTTAGTATCTTCTTTCCCCGCTGTCCCACGGCTGTCATCCTGTTCGTCCCTTGTTGTCCGCTGTGCCTCAAGCACTGTAGAGCCCTGAAGTTCTTCTAATGCATTTTTAATCCTCTGCACACCTGAAAAATAAGGATGTGAAAGGAATAAATGCCAATCACATCTTATCCCACTCCATAGGAGACACTACAAGAAGACAGGAACTGAAATGGAAATGAGAGCGGTCGACAGACCTAGCTTTAATTTGTGCAGTTGATCAGTGAAGATGATTCTGAACCAGCCTGGAGACACACAGCTGAAGGCCTGACCACAGCTCAGCAGAACCTTGTGCTTGAGGAAACACCTCCACAGAGACAGCTCCTCAGCAGACGTCTTCTCCTTCAGATACTACACAAACACCAAAACATCATGCAGAAACTGGCTGAACTTGACTGATTTCACGAGTTTGGATGCAGATATCTGTTCTAAACATCTATAGGTGCTCACCTTGCTCAAGTCCGCCCAGATGAAGAAACCCGCACTTCTGTGCATGAAAGGTATGTCCAGTTTCTTCAGCTCTTCTGTCAGGAAGCTGTGAGCCTTTCTTAGCCTGTGTCTGTTCTCCGGAAGGAACTCACTATTCAGCCAGTCTGGAAACAGCAAGAAACCTCATTTGTGAATGAATCATTCTTATCAATGAATCAGTCTGAATGATTTGCTCCTGAAATAAGACTGCTACTGTATTTGAGTTTAACTCAGTGACTCAAGATCCTGTTGTAATTGGTCATTTGACCCTTCGCAAAGACCCGCCCCCCTTCGTTGCTGCTGCTATGTCCGACAAACCATGCCGCTCTCACACCACACATCATGTTCTCACGCAGTGGAAAAATACATCGTGGAGCAAAGAGAAAACTGAAAACGCAATGACAGACAAGACAGAGCAGGATACTTTTGGTATGAAACAAAGTTTTAGCTTTCAATCGTTTAAAGAAATTCAAACAATAAATACCATTTTGTGGCTCTTTAATGTGTCAAGTTCAATCGGCATGTGAACCGATCATCTCTTCTTTTTAGTGCGAAATAAACATGAATGAACATCAGAAGGTATCTTGTTTCAACAGTGAAAAGACATCAATACACACCATTTTTCAAGTTTAAGTTCCTGTCTGGTTTGTTTGCTGGACAAAAATGGCAGATTCGGCTTTATGATTGGTCAGATCGCCTGTCAATCAAAATCCCTGCAAAGGGTCAATTGTGCACCAGAAGGGAAGGTTATCAGTGAATAATGACTTAAATGTTGGTCTATTCATCACTCAAAGCAATTGTACAGCTTCAAATATAGTCATAGGGACCTTTTTATAATACATTTATGGTGCAACCAGTCCTAATTTATTACAATTACTAAATACACATTGTGCAATTAAAAGTAAATATTTTAAGTATGATTCAAGCCAGTACACCAAAATTGGAGTAATCTATAAACGCATATAGCACAAAAGGGTACATTTACACGACAACAATGTACTAAAAATTCAAGTTTTTCTTTTGTGTTTTGAAAAGTTTCATGTACAGACAACATTGTTGTCAAACAATCCCCATTCATATGGATCCACGAAAATGACTAAAAAGCTGTATTATGCATGCCAGGCCAGTGGTTGGCAATGTCACTTTGTAAAGAAACACTATGCACATGTGGACAAACCTATACACTGAACATATATGTATGCATTTCCACAAATTTGCATTTTCTTTAGCTTACATGGAGATGATAATGGTATGTTTTTCAAAAACCTGCACTTTGAAACCTGTTTTCAAAAGTTCTCGTTTTCAGGCCATTGTCGTGTAAATGAAAGGCCAAGATGCATAAAGAGTTTTCCATTTTTAGTTGAAAACAGTGTCATGTAAACGCCCCATAAGTCCATAAAAATGGTAAAAAAAAACAACCGGAAACAGCATACCATCCTTTTGACAGTACAACTCTAATCATGCATAGTAGACAGGATGAAATATATGGGAATTTTGAATCAGCCATAGAGTGAAAAACAGACAAAACGTTGACAAAGCCAGGGAGAGAACGTGTACCTCTGTCTCTAAGAAGCTGGGCCATCTGGTACTGTGTGGGTCCCGGGACTCCGTGGAAGCAGCCCAGCTGATCCAGGGCCTGAACCAAATCTCTATTCTCCGAGTAGACCGTGCCAACTCGCATTCCTGCCATAGCAAAGTCCTATACGTGTACACAACAAAGCCTGAATGCAATAAAGCAATGCCAAGAATCTGAGGAAATGCTTTTCCGAAAGTTGAAATAGTGACATACTTTACTGACACCCCACATAACATGGGTTCTCTGGGGATCTGGCAACCTGTGGAAACATTTGTGTAGTTTGTAATGATTAGTACAAGCAATATTCACATGTACCCCAAGCCAAAACAAAAAAAATCCCTTTCTGAAATTACAATAAAGAATAAAATAATACTTCAGCTAAAAATTTTAATTCTGTCAACAAATTGAAATTTTTGGGTGAAATACACTTTTAAGGGGTTTGGCTAGAATTCATTAAACACAAGATTAAATTTTCCTTGACACCTAATGAAGTACGTTTCAATTTCAGCTCAGAGCATATTAGTTCATTAAGCAGAAATCTAAGTAAATTAGAATTAAAAAAGCACAGAAATAAGAGAGAGATGTGCATGTCTCTCACCCATCCAAGCTGAGAACACTGTGAAACGTGTCCGTCTCGTTGAACACGGAGAGCATGTAAATCTCATCCACGATTACATGAAGCTTGTGCCTGGAGCAAATGAGAGAGAAAGAATGAATAAATTAGTGCTGCTGAGGGCAGAAATTAAAATTCAAATGACAATCATGAACACAAATGTAATTTCTCGTCAATAACGTGCAACTTAATGAAGCATGCGAAAACATTTGGAAAACAAAGTGCGATCAGAGACCCATAAGTTCGGCAACCAGAAAGTTTTTCATCATTTACTCATCATCACGCTGTTCTAAAACTTTTTTGAAGAACGCCGCTTTTCCTACAACATATAGGGTGCCAAGCTGTGAAGTGCCAATGTGATTTTTGATACTTTTATGGTAGTTCCTCGTCTCTGGTCACTAAATGTTTTCATTATATGGAAAAAGAGCAGCATAAACATTTTTAAAAACATCCGTTGTGTTACATGAAACAAAGTTATGTGGGATTTGTAATAACATGCCATTAATATTGCTGTATTGATAAAATATCACTTGCTTCCAGATATTAAAGTTCTGAATGAAACAATGGCTTTGATTCAGTGCTTGTGAGAAACTTTGAACTCACATTTTGGCAAACTGTAGAAAGCTGATCATCTCTTCAGATGAGTACACTTCTCCCAGTGGATTGTGGGGGTTTAACAGGATAAGGGCTTTGATGTTCAATCCCTATATAAAGTAAGTACAATTTTAAGAGATTCATGCTGTGTGAGTTTCAAGCATGTACATTGTATGTTTAAGTAAAAAAAAAAAAACCTCTTTTTTGGCCTCTCTAAGAGAGTTCTCCAATTTCTCGACAGTTAGCTGAAACGGTCTGACATCACTTCCTGTGGGCTGTACCAACAAAATACAAATAGAAATTGAGATGTAAAGCCACATGAAACAAAAACAGCACAAAACCACTATAGCATGCCAATGTTACATTATGAAATATTACAACTGGACATCCGCTAACCACCTGACTATAAAGTGGCACATGGTGTAGTTTGACACTGCTGTACAAGCCCACATCCTCCGTTATCACACCATAGAAGGGCGACGGGATGAGAATGGCATCTGTAAAACACACACGCAATAGTTTTCAGATATGTACAGTATGGCTACTTATGTTTTAATTTTGCATCATAATCAAATGGTTTGATTGTATAAAAAAAGACATTTTCTCATTTAATTAAAAGGCTGTAATTACTGTAGAAATTGTTTATTATCCATATCCAAGGTTTTTGGTAATTTGGTAATAATTGGTAGTAAAAATAGTTTCTTGAGCACCAAATCAGTGAATTAGACTGATTTATGAAAGATCATGTGACACTGAAGACTGGAGTAATAACGCTGAAAATTCAGCTTTGTATCACAGGAATAAATTATATTTTAAAATACACGAAAATGGAAGACAGTTCTTTTAAATTGTAATATTATTTCACATTATTACCATTTTTCCTGTATTTTTGATCAATTAAATGCAGCCTTGGTGAGAATATGAAAAATATCTTACAACTGCAACACAACCAGACATGAGACCAGACATATTTTGTGGTGACCAGATGGTCTGATACCTTCTGGGTCACAGAGCGTAGCTGCCAAAGCTGAGAACAGAGACCCACAACCGTTCATAATGACAACCTGCGAAAGAACCGAAGAAAACAAGCATGTGGTCTGAAATTCTCTTTTAATAGAAAGAGGAAGACTAACAGAAATAATACCATACGATAATATAACGCTGATGTAGAAAAAGCAGAAAGACACTCACGTTCTCGGGTTTTAGAGGTTTGGGAGAATGGCAGTAATCTGACAGGAACTTAGCAACTTCCTCTCGAAGGCTTTGGGGAAAAGAACATCAATACTGTGAAATGAAATCTGAGCATGGGATTTTACACAAGCATCAAGAGTCAAATTAATTATAGATTTTGCAAAAAACACACACAGTTAAAAGAAGTTAAAGAAAAATGGTGGCTTACAAACTGTGGCCTTTCCAATCAGGGTATTGTAAGAAAGCAGGTTCAATGTGAAGCATGTCAGGTCGCGTCAGCTGTTGGAGATACCAAGAATCAGTCAAGAATGACTGTAACATCCAGGCTCAATAACAACTTTTTATAAATCTGTGCATATAAAGGTTTTATAAAAGTCTTTCTTGTTGTAATAACACTATAATATTCTTCAGAAAACAATGTGAGTGATGCTTGCCTGTGCAAAACATGATAGGGTGTTGTAGATGGTTGCTAGGACATTGGTATGCGGTTGCTAGTGTTCTGAATGGCATTTAGCTTGTTTTAATTTAGTTGCTAGGGTGTTTTTGGTGGTTGCTCACCAGCCAAAAGAGCACATTCCCCAAGACTCCATGATAGTGTGAGAGATTATATATATATATATATATACACACATATATACATATACATACTCATATATACACACACATATATATATATACGTATATACACACACACATATATATATATATGAATTCTTTGATGAAAGTCCAAAAGAGCAGTATTTACTTGAAATAAAATCTTTTATAAAGTTATAAATGTCTTTGCTGCCACTTTTGATCAGTTTTATGCATCCTTTCTGAATAAAAGCATACACTTCTTTCAAAAAAGGTAGGTATTAAATGTTTAATTTATTTTTCCAAATCCAGATCATAGTACAATATGTTTCATGCAGAAATGAACAAATGACTGAAAAAAAAAAAAACCTGCACTGTATACCCACTGAATGTTTAAAAAAATATATAAAAATAAAAAATTTGTAATTGATAATAATAAAGCAGTACTATTGTCAGGGAGACTGACATGAGGGTTTGAATTCTCGTCGTGCTTGTTGGCGTGATACTGGTTGTAGCCTTCCTGCAGTATTCCCTGGTGCAGCCGCATGCTATTGCCACGGCGGGACAGGTACGGGCTGTACTGGGCCATCTGATCACCGCAAAGCATGCTGGGTACAGCTTTGGCACTGTTGGGTAACAAATAGGTGAACAAGGTTTGTGAGGTGCTGGGCACCAGGAGCGTTTCCCTGCTGGTGGAGGCGCTCTGGTCTTCCGTCCCACGTGACGAACTCAGGACTCTGGTCAACATGGACATGATACGAAACTCATGATCTCTCTCCTGCTTCGCCCGTCTCTCCTCTTGCTGCTCCCTCCGCTCCTCGGCCCGTGCCTCCTGCCGCATCCGGGCCTCCTCCAGAGCCAGGAAACGCTCTTCTGCTGTCTGTTGCCAGTTTAGATATCCAGCCAGAGCATTCGATAACACCCCATCGCCTCCACGTCCCACTCGCCGACGCTTCCTCTGATGGAACGATCCGGAACCCCCTTCTTGATCACCATGGCTACCTCCATCTCTCATTACAATGGGAGCTGTTGCCGGAGATACACCCGCACCGGAGGAGCCAGTCATGTTCTGGTCACTGCAATCTGTGGTGTGATATCATCAGAAATTAAACATTAAATCAGTCAATCAGAGATAAAAGACCAAATAAAAATGAACTAAACAATTATCTCAACATTTTATTAAAGCGACAGTTGGTGTGATAACATGCCAGTGCTGTCAAGAACATCTGTGGTGCTGAAAGCAAGGCACTGAATGGAAAATCACTGCCGACAGCAGAGACACAACAAAGGGTTTGGCATAAATGCTGCAATAATGCCTGTGCACCGTTAAAGTGCACAGACCCTCTGAATAAATATGGATAACATCAGCTAAAACTGGTAGGTCAGGCTCACAGTGCAATGTAATCTTGATGTTACATCCATGTGATGCTATTTTGTGCACACTGTGGCGATAAAAATATTATAAAGAGTTCCTGAAGGTCAACTGGTACATCAAGGTCATGGGTTTCATGCATATACAAATGAAATGCTCAAAAAATAAATTAATAATAAATATCCATTAAAATAGAAACAGTTATTATAAATTGTAATAATGTTTCATAATTTTACTGTATTTTTTGATCAAATAAATGCATCCTTGGTGAGCAAAAGAAAAACAAATCTTCCAAAAACATTTTAAAAAAATCTTACCAACCCCAAACTTTTGAACGATCTTAAGCAGATGGTGTTTTGTTACTGTTTCTCTGTAGTTACTGAAGTCAAGGCAGATCTTTTTTTTTTTTTAATATCATTCAAACAAACATTTATTTTTCTGCTTATAAATTGTTATCGGATATTGTGTTGATTTAAATATGTGACATTTTCTACCATGTAACATTTTCTACCTGGCTAACATAGATTTGTCAAATTAGTAATTGTCAAAATTGCAAAAATAACCTGTGATAATCATTAGTTAGAATGAGTTGAATATTTATAACCAATTTGTAATGCATGATACTACATTGCATGCCATCATTTTCCAATTTTTTAAAAGTTTTTATGAATTTATAGTAGTCATAAATAGCTGTATAATTTCCAGGTGTTAATACAAATTAAAAACACTAGTAAGTTTTTGTTCATGTAAAGAAAACTAATATATACACATATATATACACATATATATATATATATATATATATATATATATACACACTTACATACATACGTGTGTGTATATATATATATATATATATATATATAGATAGATAGATAGATAGTTTTGGCACAAATTAAAAAAAATATATATGTTGGTGAAAATTAATTTTAATAAAATTATGGTGGGACCAGTGCTGACAGGGCAAGGAAAAATCTGAACTACTTGTCTTCCAAAAATATCTATTATTAAGAAATATGCATTTACACATTGATCTATTTATCTATCGATACAACAAGTGCCTGTAATGTATAGTGGTGTATCTGTGTACATTGTGTAGTACATCATGCAGATGATGTTTGGTTTCTGTTGCAGTGTAATTACTGAAGCATGTCTCAGTATTTACACATCCATATATGTCCATCTATTCATCTAATCATCAACAGACTGTTTAGAATACCTGATGGTGAACAGATGACATGAGTGTTTCCCTGCTCTCCGTCCATCTCAGCGTTCTCCTCTGTGTTTGGACCCGCATGTTTGTGTTCAGCCGCGCCTTCATCATCCTCATCAACAGGTCCGAACTCATAGAGCATCTCAGGCGGGCCCGCCGCTTCATCATCCGAGCTCATCACCTCCGTCTTGATCTCCAGCATTTCACCTGCTCTGGGCGGGTGACCCGGCGCCTCTGACCCCTGCATTCCGGTTACCTGGTTCGTCGCCGTACCGCCCCATAAAGGCAAAGTCGAACCGGAGGTCGCGGCGGATCGGTTACTCTGCGCCCTTTCCATCAGCTCGTAATACCTCGCGGATCTCAAAGTCTTCTGCTTGTACTCCAGCTTCAACTTTTTGATCTTCTCCCTGCATTGATCCCCGGTCCGATTGATGCCTTTCTGCCGCAGAGTGCTGGCGATTCGGTTGAACACATGCTGGTTTCGGAGGCAGGTCACTAGCTCGGTTTGGACCGGCACGTCCGACCAGATCTGCAGCAGCTCCAGCACCTCTGGTTCGGACCAGTTGCTGCCGCGTTCATACTTTTTACCGTAGACGTGAATCAAATGCATTGCAGCACTACAAATAAAGTTACAGTGTTATGTTTATAGACTGCTGCAAGTATGTTCACGCATTGGTATGGTGCCGCGTTTATATGACTACGAGCAAATGCATTAAAATATTAAAACTCCAACGTGTGAGTTACTGTAATCAATCATCTAAAACGAGCGCTGGTACTATACCCGGACCAGAACCAGATTCCTTTACTTTCTAATAACAGTCTCGGTCATGCATTTTAAGCCCGATGCTTTTGTTCTTTATTCAAACAAGTCCTGACACATCCGGGTTCATGGCACATGCGTGCTGCCCTTATTCCGGGATAAATTTGGACCGTGACAACAAAGAACGGCGCTGCGCATGCGCTGAACGAAGAACGTTGAGGCAAGAGATCTATTTGTTGCATAGGCGCGCCATCTAGTGCTTACACTAGTATTTTTGAAGCATTGCATGATATAATATATTAATTATAATAATTATTTACTTATTTACTTTCATTTATTAACATATGTATATATATATATATATATATATATATATATATATATATATGTATACATGTTTTGTCTCTACTTTAATGTGTCTGATGTTTAACACATTACATTAAGGTTCCAGTTGTTAACATTAGTTAACTAACAATAAAACATTTATTCATCTCAGATAATATTCATTTCAACATTTACAAAAACAGTGAATGCAGTAATAAAAATTGTGTCTGTTTACATTATTTGGACATGAGCAAACACATATCAGTTGTATTTTAATTAATCAACGTAAACAAAGATGAATAAATATTGTAACAAATGTATTGCTTGTTAGTTAAGTACATTAATAAAGTGTTACCAATTTTCTTACGGTGATTCTCATTATTGTAATATAGATACTATTTCTATCACAAACTATTTCTATTACAGTCATCATAAAAGCAATAAAACAAATATCACCATTGTGTATTAATAATTTATGATTTAAATAATGGATTCCCCCTTAAATCCATCCTTTCAATCCTAAACAAGAATGAAAGTGTGATGTAAATAAAGCATTCATTTATTATTATTATTATTATTATTATTTGAGCGAGTTGCAGGCTTAAGACATGAACCTGTGCTGCCTTTTTTTGTGATACTTTGGCAATAAAATATAAATGATGGAGGGACAAACAAAATCAGCTTATCAGGAGCTTGGTTCAGTGAGGATGAATCCTTGAAAGAAATTCTGTTTTCATTCGTGACCTGCATGCTGCTGCTTTCGGAGTAAAAGTATTGACAAAACTGTAAATCTAATATATATCTTTCAAAGCAAGCATTATGCTGATTACATTCAGCTCTCCACACTGAGAAGGATCCAACTGTAATCTGATTCATTCACAGCAATGAAAATTCTGTCATCGTTTACTTATACTCAACTTTATGACTAGTCCCCATTCACTTTCATCGTGTGCATATGAAAATGAACAGTTCCTAACATGAACAGTCTTCCAACATTGGTCAGAATATTCATTTCTGGATGAACTGTTTCTTTAAGAACGTTAAAATAACATTAAATCGGCCTATATATGCATTTACAACCGGTACCCTATTTCAAGGAGGTCTGCGATTAGGTTAAATTTTAATTATGAACAGTGTGTCTGAATCCTGCAGATGGAGCCCGCGAATCGCAGACCCCAAACCGGCTCATGCCATGACGTACTTCCTGGGAATTGTAGGCCATTTGTGATTAGCAGGGATTTGTGTACGGATGTATTACGGAGCCCGTTATGTCTATAGAACAATAAAGAAGACGCTACCGATGGCACGTGACACCACAGAGGTTTTGTTTGCAAACATTTAGATATTAAGTACACCATGTAAACTGGCAGACACAAGATTAATAAATAATTAAAAAATAAAGGACTACAGGAAGACGCGCGCGCTGTTGAAAGTTTCATCGATCTGCGCGCTCTCGCCGCGTGATGCTGAGTTGAGTTCGCGGGGGTCTCGCGGAACGGCGCGAATACTCCGCAACGGTTTCTCAGTGGATGTACTTTAAATATCTGTCGTGAGCGGAGTTCATTGCGGAGCTGTAGTCTGAAATGTGAACCCGTTACTGGATTCCGAGGCTGTGTAAAGCGCAATGACAGCTCGGTTCGTGTTCGAGGAGGGGTCAGCGGTCTCCTTTCTGAGGTAAATGACAGTTCGTGTGTTTGTCGTTGTTTAATTTAATTAGAACGGAAAACTGAGGTGAAGTTAAAGAAAAGAAAGTTTTTATTTACTATATTTATTCCTGTCATAGTAAGCTTTTACGTTTTAGTCCAACTTCTGAGAGCAGTTTTATATAATTTGCTCTGAATAATTTTTTGACGTTTTTTTATTATTTGTACAGTACGTTATATTTTTGTTTTCGCTCAGATGACAAAAAGTGACTATTTAGTTTTCTCTTTTAACATACACAGACTGGTTTGAGGAAACCTATTAGGTTATTATCTTGTAATATCAAAAAGGTGACTAAAAGGGATAATTCACTCAAAAATAACAATTCGTTCATTCCACTAATGTTGTTCCAAACCTATATGGCTTTATTTACACAGTAACACACAAATAGAAATGTTCGCTAGAATGACAGTCTCGGTAACCGTTCACTTTCACTGCACCTGTTTTCCATACAAATAAAATGAACAGTAACTGGAGGCTGTCATTTCGCCGCACGCCTCCTTTTGTTTTCCACGAAAGAAAAAAACCCACATAATAATATTTTCAATTTTCTAAACCGACTCCAAATCCTTCGAAAGATTTATTATCGTATTGCACGCCCAATGTTTTCAGCGTAATAACTGAATGATTTCTGTTGCTCTGACTGATTTACGGTGCACGTGTGTTCAGCGTGAACCAAATAAAAATTCATAGTGTTCAGTGCAGCAAATGAATGCAAAGCGAGCATAAAGACACTACTGTGATACTCTTTGTCTCACGTAGTTCATATGATGACTGTCCTTGGAGAATATCAATCATTATATTTATATTATTGCATAATAAGTGTCCTTTGACTTGTGTTGAAACATTCATTCTTTTGGCAGGTTTGCTTATGAAAACTAGTTTACCCAAGGGGCTTTTCTGGACAGGCAGTGTGGTCATTTTCTGTTCTGATCCTGACAAGAGATAGAAAGAGGGAAAAAAAGAGGTAGAGATAAACAGTGTATATGTGCGCTGTCTCTCCCTGTCTAATGAGTGACTAAGCACTTTGGTTCCTGCCCTTACAGAGCCATCATGGATCATTAAAGCTTTAGTAGTTGTAGTTGTGTTTGATGAGGAGTTATTAAGGCATAGTAATTACTGTTTTTTTCTTCCCCAGAGAGCAGAGAGTCATATAAAAATTTGGCCCTCCTAGCCAGCATACAGTAGCATTGCCCGGGACGGCGGCTCTCGCAAGCATGCAATCTGTCAGATCCTTGGAGACAGCTAGATAATCGTTCTTTCCATTTGATTCAGGCCTTAACGGGTGCTCAGAGTCATTAAATATGAAAAATAAGTAATTTGAAGTGTTGAATGAAGATTGATGGCTGACCTCCAAAAAGATCCCGAAGTTCTACGTGACTGACTTCCCATTAATTTGAATGTCATTTTGGCTTCGTGACCTGTTCCTGAGGCCTTGGGATTTGTGATTTACTAGAAATGCGCCCTGTAATTTTTTGGTTCTAGGAAAGCTGTTGATAACCAATTATTTTCATCGTTTCTGGTCAATGTTGCGGTTGCAATGCAATTACCAGAATTCCCTCTGGCTTGGTTCCACGTTCTGCTTGTAAGCTGAAAAAAGTGGTCTTCTGCCTTGTTTCCCACACACAAAGTAGCACAAAGACCTTGTCAGACCTAATAAAGAGAAGAAAAGACAAGCCACAAGCCCTGTTCGTATGTCAGAACAGCAGCTGACTGGAAATCAACAGCCTTTTCTGTCACGTCTTACATGTGCTGTTCTCTAAAGGTGAGTCCTTCATTACCTCCTACGTTTATCCATTAGGAGAAGCTTTCACAAGTGGCTGCATTATTAAATTAGTCTTGTCGAGACAAGCGAAGACTGAATATGGGGGACAGTTAACCTGAATGACAGTTATTTGACAATGCTTAAAATGGCTAAGAGGTGGAAAATAATTTTCTGAGAGCTGACCTCTTTTCCATAACCTGTCTTATAAACTTGTTTTAGCTGCTAATTGACTGAATCTTCTTAAAATGAGCTTAATGAAATCTATTAATTGGTTTAAACTATCGATTAGGTTTAGATACGACAGCCATTGCTTTTGTGGTTACAGTGATGCGTATGGGTACAGTATGGGTTCGTACAAGGTGCTTGAAGTGCTTGAAGTACTTGAATTTGACTTGGGACTTTGTCCTGGAAAACCCTTGAAAACAGCCATATTTATGAAAAGGTACTTGAAAAGTACTTGAACGTTTAAAAGGCAGTATATGAAATTGGTGTTATTTTTGTTTTCGACAAAAACAATCTTTTCTCGCTAAATTAACGACGCAGCGCGTCTAAATACAGAGCCACTTCACCCGGCTGCCCGGAGTGCACGCGATCTCGCGATATTACTCCTTGAGGTTAAAAGCGGTCTCGCGATATCAGTATAAAGTTGAGTTTGTGTAAAACCTTTGATGGTGCTTGC
>JAFVLL020009356.1:0-41630 GCA_021397915.2 Tor tambroides | reverse complement strand
GTTTCCTTGCGCCTCTCTGAATTCCAGCTGCTCAGGTTTCAATGTTCTGATGCATCTTAAATTTGTCTGATTCGGTCTCTGATATCCTACAAGTAAATGAGCCAATTGCTGATTGATAAAAGTCATTGCGTCACTGCAGCTTCTGTTACAAACCTGAAATGACAAATGAGATGCCCTGCAGTCTTGTGGACTTATCGGACACACATACACAGCGACCCTTGTACGTCTACAAGACAGTAAGTGCATATGAAGTGTGCCATTTGAGACAGGGCCATAGTCTCAGATGTCATGCCTACAGACCATTAGCTGAATGTCTGATGCATATGGCACACAAAATTTGAAATGATTTCAAAAGTCGTCATCTGATTGGTTGATTTCTACAGGATTTCCCAGAGATGCGCGTGTCGTGCTCTTTAACAGTACACCTGGAAACAAAGCTGCTGTGATGCCAAACCCCCTCATGGAAGAGAAACGCCGTCGTGTTTAATGCTTATCAGGATTAACTAAATGCTGGATGGATACTCAGAAGTATTTGAATTATGTGAAGATCACGTTACAGACTTTTTAAAATAGATCCAAGAGTTTTACATACCAGTTTGTTATTGTAGAGACATTGATGTTACATTTTCACACCCCTAAACAGAATGAACTGTGATTGCTTGCTTTACGTGTCAATCAGACAACCTCTGGGTGCTCCTTGGCCAGTGAAAGCTGCTATGGAGTCCAGACCTTCTGCCATCAGTCTGACGGTCTGGCTATGTGATACTAGCGTAAAACATTGTTTTTGTTTTGAAATGAAAAGTTGGGTCCATTGTGGTAAGATTTTCATTCAGTGGGATGTTGTTGCTGATGTTTTTGTTGGTTTAATATTCATAATTTGCATTATAGTTATAATTTGAATGAAATTGATTAAATAGTTACATCTCAAACAACTTCATTCATTTTAACCTATGATCCAGTTGAGCAGAATCATTAAATATGAGCTCATAAGTTATTGCTGTTATGATTTTATTTTTTTTTATTTTTTTTATTTGTTAAATTAGCCTATATACAGTAGTGCAACTCGGATGTAGACCTAGGCATATCTCTTTGATGAATTATTTTATTTGATTTTTCTGTCATTATTAAATTATTAAAAGGAAAACTAAATTATCAGTATGAATATATTCACTATTTTCAATTTTGTTGTGTAATACCATGTCTACATTAAATGCATACTGTGTGAAGCAGCAAAAAAACAAAACAACAAAGCTCACTATAATCAGCGATGCTGTTTACACTGGATGTGACACGACACATTCCCAACAGTAAACTCGACATTTCATATTGAATTTAAGCTTTGAATGTGGTTTTTCTTTAATGCTAATTTTCTTGTAGATGCTTTCAGTGCTTTCTTGTTTCATACAGCAGATGTTTATTTGTGATTCAGATGTTGCAGGGGCGGATAAAACAAAGACTAAGTCAGTGAAGAAGGGAGAAACTGCTACTTTTGATCCTGGTGTCATAAACAACCCAAATAATCTGATGAGATGGTATTTTAATGAGACTCTCATCGCTGAAATCACTGGGGATCAGAGTAAGATCTGTACAGATGATCAGTGTGATGAGATATTTAGAGACAGACTGAAGCTGGATCATCAGACTGGATCTCTGACCATCACAAACACCAGAACCACAGACTCTGGAGTTTATCATCTTGAGATCATCACCAACAGCAGTAGCATCCACCGACAGCACAGCATCAGAATTATCAGTGAAAAGGGCCATAGCGAGAATGTCACGAGTGAGTATAATTCAAACATTCAGATAACTTTCCTTGATAAGGTTTAGAATATAATTCAGTGTATTTATGTTTTCACTGTAGCCTGTCTGAATCATGTGGCCTAACTAATCTCTATTACTGACAAAGTCACACTAGATTTATGTTCACAGGTTGAAAGTTACGGTATAATCATTATGCATAATATAAATTAGTTTACCCACTAGCACTATAATGCCATTTTTAGGCAATAAACACTAGATGGCGCCATTTGTGTTCATTTAATATCATGTAACTGATGAAAGTGGAAAGGTGTAAATATATTTAGATATCTAAAAAAAACAACAATTGTCTATCTCTAGTATTAATGACTATGTTTTTCATTCCAGGTTGGATTGTGTATGTATTCGGTATAGGAGGAGTATGTGTTGGGGTTATGCTGGTGGTTGCAGGAGTAACTGGTGAGATTTTCTGGTTTTGTGTTTTCTGTATGTTGTTTATGTGATGTGCAAGTTGTTTAGGGACGATAGCTTGGTTTTTAAAGGGGGTCATGACATTTTTTTATTTTTTTATTTTTTATTTTAATATGTTCCTTCAAGTTCAATTATCATTTTAGTAAAGTCTTTTGCACAAAGCAGAAAAAGCTTTATTTTCAGCCCTCATTCTGACCATCTGTCTGAAAGGATCTGTTTATAATTGCACAGGAAACAGTATCAAACGGTCGCTCGCTATTGTATGCGAATAAGTGTTTTGGAAATATTATTGATATGAAAATGATCATTTACAGACAAAGCGTTACAAAACAATCCGCCGTCAAATTCTCTGAACAAACATAATCCTCTGACGCAATCTGGGACACCATTAAAATAAAGCATCCCTTTGTTTCGAAGTTGGGATGCTTCTGAAGTCTGTACAGAGCTGCAAACAAACTGTATAAACTGGCGTCAAAGCCAGTGTTCTTTCACTCTTCATTTGTCCTGTTGTGGAGTATGTCAGAAACTGAACACTGTATCATAATGTGTCCATTGTAGGAAGTGGCACTAATTGTAATGGCTTCTATTAGCATTTGACGCAACACTCACATCCAGTGTAGGCAAATGTCAGCAGTGGGTAAGGCCTATTGTGTGATGTGTTAGTGCATGTCTTGCTCTGGAGGCGGTCATATGCAAATGAATTTACCCATGTGAAATCACAGATGCTGCAGTATCAAAATGAGGAGCTTGATTAAATGCATTGTTTGTAATGAGGAGGATGATTTAAGCTATGAAAATTGCAGGGTGATTTAATGGTACAAAGACCTGCTATATGTCAAAAGATTAAAGCAAATTTGATTTCTCATGTCATGACCCATTTAACTGGAAAATTAGATGTTTCACTCGCGAAGTCACATAATGCTGTTTTATTCTTTTCAGCCATTTTATAAAAACATCCATATTCATCCTCAATATTTTGTGATTATTTTAATCACAAAGTGTCAGAAACTGTATTCAATCATATTGTATTACTGTAGTATGGACAGTACCAATGTAATTCAGTTATCAGATTCATTAGACTGAAAAGTATTTGTGTTCATCTTTTGTCAATCTGTTTTCTTCTTATAGGGAAGTGGCATAAAAAACTTGCTTGTACAAAGAGTGTCCCGTATCCTTCACTAAAAAATCGAACAACTGGTCTTTAATTGCACAGAGGAACACAGTATAATTTACTGTGCAATAAAAATCATTTTAATTTTGACTTGAAAGACGTCTTAATGGAAAGTTCCCTTACCATATATGGAAACTGTAATAAAGCTAATTTTACTTTTCATTTCATTTTCCATTTGGTGTTAAAATGAACAAATATAATATACAGTGAAAAGCTATTAAGTGACATTCTCAGAATCCCCTTTGTTGACATTACCAGAATATATTATGGTTTTATGAAACATTCTTTATTGTTAAATGAATGTTTGCATTATTTTTGTATCATGTGTGTTAACGTGTTTGTGTGTATGGCACTGTGTGCATCTTCCATATTTTGATTTACTGCTTTAAAATATAGCTTTTTTGTAAGTTACAGTTTTATTTTGTAAAAATACAGTTTTTTTTGTTAATTGTTACAATTTTATTATATTTTGCACAATTATTCTGCTGTAGCCTACTGTTTACAATATTGTTCATACTAACATTCTTAATAGTTCTTTTATTTCTGTTTAATTATAGACAAGAATATAACAACAAGACATTTTCTTTAAATCCTTGAACTCTTTCATGACCATCCATTTTTACTCATACTCTACCAGAACTCTTTGAATGCCCTCTAGTGCTCACACATAGATAATTCTCTTCAGAAATCTGAAGCCTACCACTATATTCTTGTTGGAAATGCATTTTGAACCAGTACAGGCAATACAGATCCATGTTGGGTTTTCCATGTAAGATAATATAACAATATAACAATATGTTTACAATATAAAAATGTTAGTGTTTGTTAAAGTGTTGTTTCTCATTCCATGATGTTTTTCTTTTCTTCAAGGGTTAGTTCACCCAAAATGAAAATGTACTCACCCTCATGTTATTCAGACGCCACTTACAATTTTGTCATAAAATGCTATATTTTACAAATGAATTGACATGTACAAAACTTGATATGTAGTGGTGCAATGCCCTGAAGGACCTCAAAAAGTTTTGTGACATCACCACCTTGTGATCAAAAATTAAAATGAAATTTAAAAAAAAAAAATGCTAATTACTTTGATTCATCTAGCCCATTGTAATGACGCTGGTCTTAACTGATACCTGATAGACATTCTAGCTATTGACGCCTTGGACACCAAGCCAAAGGTTCAAAAACTAAGTAGCCTAAAAGCGAGGTAATCAAGCATATGTACTTAAATATTTAATTTCTCACTTACAAAAAGAAATACATGACGTTTGCACATTTCACACAGTAAGGTTTCACAGTTAATCACTGTTTGATTTGAGATCATTTATTATCTGTTAGATCATGCATATTGTGGTAAACACTGAGCTTCAGAATAGCAGCCAGGAACGGAAAAAAGACCACGCGCTCTTCCTCTAACATGCTCTCAAATGCGTGGCAACCACAAATGTTCAATAATAAGCACTTATGCACATGCATAATAACATGAGCAAGACCATAACAGCTTTCACTCAGACTCTCAAACAGCTGCTGCTCAGTGGGATTGGTGTGAAGTGTAGTTTTTATATCTCAATACCATGTATGTTAATGTTTAGATTTTTGTTCCAGAATAGATGATTTCAGACCCCTGCACATCAGAGTGGATTCTAAACAATCCCAAAAAATGTCTGTAATTTCTAAAAATCAGAGATTACATACTGAATCCAAACATCTAGTGAAAGGGACTTGTACTCAGGAAAGTTTCATCGTCTTATGCAGATAGGTGCATACTCCACATGATTCTCCTCTGTAGCCATCTTAAAGAAAAAAAAAACAAACAAGATGCACAAAAGAAAATGACATTTTCTAATTGCACACAAAATTAAAATTACCCATTCATTGTTAATGCATAGTTCATAAACAACAGCAAAAAGTGTGATTTACCAGGCTAAAATAAACACTGTGCCAAATATTGTGTTATTATTATTAGACTGCATCAATGAAATTGCCCCAAATACTATTCAGCTTAACTGCCACACAACCTGTCGACATCAACAACAAAAGATGGCAGATGTGTTTCCTCTTCCATTTTAAAATCTATTTATTTTTCTGACCTAACTATGCTAAATTATATGATTAGCTGACTCCTCTTATTTCCATCTAGGATAATGTGCATGTCAGATCATTATATAAAGCACAATAACTCACCATTTTTGGTGGATTTCTTTTGTAGAATGTCAGATGAGTGTAAATGATCTCTTGATCATCATGATTCTGAACTGTTGCATCGTCAACTTTGAGAACTATAGCAAATACAAATAAAAACCATGCATTAAAAACTGAACTGTAATTACATCATTGCGTTTACAAATTTTAATTGAAAGTATAAACTGAGATGAGTTAATAGTGATATGCAGGTAATCCACTGCATATACTATTTCCAGTGTTTTCTTAAAAGCAGTAGGTAATGCTTGCCTTCTTGATCAGTTTTTCTGTATTTCCTGCAAATGCAGAAGATCCCGACTGCAGCTACAATCAACAGAGATCCAGCAGAGATCAGCGCTATCAGAAAGACTGGTGCTGCAATGATAAAAAGAAGTAAATGCATCTGTTTTGCAACAAAACAGAGATCAGCTAAATGAATAAACACTAATATCAGCGCTGCTGTACCTGCACATGTGTGACAAAGTTTGCTGATGTCCAGATGTTGAGTCTGGTTGCTGATGGGATTGTTGAGCACACAGCTGTAGGTGTTTTTATCCTGATATTCCACCTCCAGAGGTAGAGAGAGACTGATGCTGAGATCAGACACACTGATGCTGGACAATAAACTGTTTCCTTTGTACCAGGAGAGAGTCACATCACTCACATTCACCACTGAACACACCAATGAACAAGATGATGATGATAAAGAACAGTCTCTGGTGATGTTAGGGACAGGCAGACGTGCTGCAGAACATCAGAGAATAAAATAAATGCTTGGTTTATTGAGTGAATATTTGGTATTTAACATTATAAATAGTTCCAGGAAAATTAAATAAAAATATGCAAGTGGACAAATGATATCTACTCACCATAGACAGAAACATTGAATGTTTTTAATGTCACTTTCACTCCGCTTATCTGTAGTTGATAAACTCCAGCATGTTGAGTTGTGATGTTTGTGATGGTCAGAGATCCAGATTGATTGTCCAGCTTCAGTCTGTTTCTGAATCTCCCATCAGGAACATCATCATATATGGAGGAAATTTTAATCTCTCTATTGATTTTAGCTATAAGAGAGTTTTCATAATTCCAAAATATATCATCATCTTCATGTATTTCAGTAACGACAATGTTTAAAGTAACAGAATCTCCCTCCATCACTGAATGTATTTCATTGGTTTCAGCACCAAACACACCTGAAGAACATGAAAAGGCTTTGATTCTTGCTGGTTCAAAAACCCTGAATTCAGTTTCTAAACTTTAAATGTGAATTGAAAAACAGCAGCAGAGACACAAAAGATCAAATATCATAAATAAATGGACAGATGAGCTTGGACAGATATTTTACCTTTAGTGTGTGTGTGTGTTTTAAGTCCAGTAGAGGAAAATAAACATTTCAGATTCGTAAAAAAACAATAAGTTTAATTTTGCTAATCTTTTTGAATCATTTCATTATTATATATGAGGAACATTAAAACAGGTTCGCTGAAAGGAGGCCTGGATATAAAGTAAATCTCAGTTTGATTTGATTGATCTGAGAAGAAAAGCAGATGCAAATCTCGAATTTGAACAGAAGCAGTAGCTGATGTTCTGAAACACAAAGAAATGAATACCTAAAAATGTTTTTATAACTTACCTAGCAGCCGTCTCCAGCACAAACAGAACAAAACGAGCATGTGAAACATTTTCCACTGAGTGTCTGATCTGAAAAGCATATATCTGCTGAAAACACTCACGCTGGTATGAATCCTCCCACAACAGAGTTTGATCCTCCTAATCCACACACACACGCTTTACATGATAGATAATTATATATAAATGTCCTTCTGACCCTTATTGACATTTGAAACGTTCTTTATTGGAAAAAATATATATATATATATATATATATATATATATATATATATTTTTTTTTTTTTTCCTAACACTGATGCTTTTTGAAAAGTAATTGTCAGACTGTAGCATGTAAAGGATGAAGAGTGTAATGTGTAAATCTTCCTAAATTTCATGGTAAAATAATAATTATGGATTTTAAAATGCTTTACATTCATTTAGTTGTATAGACAGTGATAAAACTGGTAGAATCACTTGCCATCTTACTGAATTGTGACACTAACAGCTCAACTTCTGAGTCAAACTGAAACCTGCTGCGGTTTGATTTCCTCAGAAACGCGGTGCGATCTGCTAGGTGGACTAACATCTTGTGCGTGTATGATTAGCTTGTAGGTGGAAAATTTCCTGCTATTATGGCATAGCTGATAACAGTGTGAAAGAAAATGAATCCGTCAAAAAACATAAAAGAGTCACTGCTAGGCTACTTTAAACTAAAATATAAAATATGAAGATATTGTTTTCAAAAACTTTTTTTTTTAAACTCATTTTCAAAAGCTTGCTTTTTCAGGCCCCTAAAATGCCGTGGTCATGTAAGTGGGCCCTAAAACACAAAGAAACATGACAGTATCGATGGTGGCATGACATCTCTACGCACACCTCTATCTTTATGATTTATAGAATAATATTTTCATAGCACTTTACTGTGTGTTCCATTATCCGTGAAGTGATTTAAAATGACCTGTTCATTTGTTTTTGGTGTTGATACAGAAGAGATTTGAAGGTTTTGTAATGACACTCACATTGATAAAATCAGTGGAGATCTCAGTTTCGTTTTTACTGATGTTCAGTGTAAAGATGGTGATGAGAGGTTCAGAGACAGACTGAAGCCGGACAATCAGACTGGATCTCTGCAGTACTGACACCATTAAGAGCTTCAATGTTACTGTCACTTGTGTGTATAAAGATTGTTAAAAAAACAAACAAACAAACAAACAAACAAAAAAACACTTCATTGTTCAGTTTGGAAAAACATTATTTATTTATTTATTTTTTGGAATTTTTGGAATTAATTAAATTTTTTGTTGTTGTTAAATATCAAGGCGGCACATTTGAACTTTAGTTTACCATGTTTGTAATGCATTTGTGCCTTGATCAATGTTTATGTGGTTAAAAGTCTAAATTACATCTGTTGTTCATCATACATAGTCATATATTCAGTTTTCATGCTATATCGTTTGTTTGTTTTTTACTTAGCAAAAATATCCTAAAGCTGTATTGTTTTGCGTTTCAGATATGAAACATGAAACCGAATTATTTGAATGCTGAATTCCTAGATATGTCACTAGATGACGCTCTAATACAGTATGCATACTGTTTGTGGTGTGCACACGTTATGTTTTGATGAAATATCAGGCCATTTATAACAAGGGCACACTGTGTGGATGCTGTTCTTGTAGTAATAATAATAATAATAATAATAATAATAATAATAATATAGCATTTGATCCAAAACTTAGGAAAGCTGAAAGCTCGTTGTGATTTAAAATATTTTCTGTGAAGGGAGTCAAAAGATATATAAAAAAGTTACAATTGATTTAAGGCATTCTGGTCCACACTCCATAGCAGTTGGTGGCGGTAATGCGCCAACCGCCAATAAACCCTAGAAGAAGAAGAAGGAAACGACTCTCGTCCTCTAGTGGTCAAATGCTGTTTTAGTTTCGTTTTTGAGGGTGTGTAGGCTGTATCTACTTTCTATGAGTTTCTATACATGAAGGGCGGTTTTATGTTTATAATACAGAAACATTAGGTGGAGACACATAGGCTACATTTGATTTGATGCAGCATGTCATTTATACAAAGCGAAAAAACATGACAACTTTGCAGACCAACCTGTTTTTATAAACACAAAACCCTAATCTCCGAACAGACGAATCGATGCTAGTGCTAGTATTCATGTTGTGGGTGTGTTATAAACAACAGGGAGGGTCATTTATTGTCCCTGCACATGTGTATTAATGTTTTATTATCATGTAGCGTGAAATCCTCGACACATTTGATGCTCTTTATTTGACTGAGAGAATGTTTTGTGGGACCTCATAAACTCGGCGGCATCGGCTAAGTAGCGCCGTTGTGTCATTTTTCTTAGTAATGAACGCAGATTTATTTATCGGTGTGTCAGCTTACTGCTAAAAGTTTCAGTCCCGTGCTCCAGACACAAATGATTCACCATCCTGTGTTCCTGAGGAGAGGTGTGCTCTTATTTAAAGTGACCTACTGGACGAGGAATCAGGTGAAAAGTCCCTCCAAGGCATATCTACAGACCAGAATATGACAGAGACTATATCATATCAGTCATTTTGGGCTCTTTTGACTAGTAAACATCCACCAACTCAAAGCACACTAGCATAGGTAGGCCTACTAAAATTTACCAGAACACAGCACTAACCGCAGTTTTCTACTAAATTTAAAAAGACAAGTGATTTGTATCATTTATAGGATAATCACTCCTCCTTAATTCTTCCCTGATCCTCAGGCGGCGTTACAGACTGGAGCTGGAGCAGGAGCCGATATCTTTAACAGTCAACGTATTTGTGTCTGATCTTTACCATTATCAGTGGAAAGTTAAGGTGAGATTTTCTATCTGATGATGATCTTAATCTCACACTCTAAATTTCAACCATTGTTATGGACAGGAGCCATGTTTTGGTGTTGAAAGAAAAAAAAACTAGTTTGTTAGTTTCTCATCAAAGCTGACGCAAACAAAATAAATGATTAACCACCATCAAGCACATATAATAAATTGTAAATCATGCATTGAATTTATTCTATAAATGACCCAGACACTGGCAGAAAAAAACAAACAAACAAACAAACAAAAAACAGGATATAACCTTCATAAGAAAAAAAAACAGGGATCAAGAATAGTTCTGCTTAGAAATAACTGAAACTACACTCTCAGAAAAAAGATTCAAGCTCTCACTTGTACGTTACCTTTTTGGCCCATTTAAGTACTAATATGCACTCTTAAGGGGTAAATAAAAAGGTGAACCTTTTGAAATGTACCTTTGTACCTTTTTATGAGAGTGTAGTATTGCTTAACTGCAGCATCACTGTGTAAGATCATCAAGCACACAAAGTATATATTTTACTTTTTCATACTAATATCACTTGATTTGAGACCTTTTTGTCAAAAATCAGCACTAATGATTTTAGTATTTTGTAGTAAAGTGGCTTCCTTGTAGTGCAGATGTTGAAGGTTTCAGACTGACACCTCAGACACACTCGCACCGTCACACTATAGACACCTCAGATACACTCGCACGGCACATGCTTACACAAAACACAATATTGACACCTCAGACACAGATACACACTCAAACAGACACTATTAACACCTTAGACACACACTAACAACCTGCCATCGAATGCAAGCATCCAGCAGTAAACACATTCTCATGCACAGATCAAACCACATTTCTGTACAGTTATAAATAATCCAGACCACAGCAGACTTCACTTTGTCACCTTTTGATGGATAGTTTGCATCTATGTTTTGCAAATGTGAAAATGCAATGAAAATGCTCAACCATAGACCACAGTGGCTGAGGGCGTTGCAGGAGGTTCCCGATGAAAATGATCAGACAATAAGTGTATTTGTACTTAGAATAACACTGAAGTTTGATCATCTTCTCATCACGATTGGTGCATATACCACATGACTCTCCTCTTCAACTCTCTGTAAAAAAATTCATAACACAAGATATAATAATAGTTATATTAATAACAGTAATAAGCCTTTTATAAACACATGGTGCAGTTGTTTGTGAGATTCATGTGATAGATCATTATACTATGAAAGCCCATTTCTGCCTTTAGGCCTGTCAAAATAATCAGTATATCAACTTATCACACAATACTGAGCGGACATCGGCAGGTGAAAAAAAAGGCATCATTTGAAGCTTTATAGTGTTTTCCTTACAACTCCACACTCCAGTATGGAAGAATAAGTCCAAATCAACCCAAAGCCACAATTCACTGTTCTGGTACATATGTAAATGTAACAGAGCAAAATAGTGCTCTTTCACACAAGTAGCGTAAAGGGGTTTTCACAAGCGAGAGAATGCATTTTTTTCTGTGCTGTTTTTCCCCCATTGTTTTTCTATGTAATAGATGGATGTGTTTGACTGTCTTTTGTAGCATCTTGTGCATGCAATATTATGCATGCACTACTTGCATTATTATGCTGTTATATTATCATTATATATTCAGTGGCATAAAGTGGTTTTAAAATGCCAATATCACATTTATTTCTGGGACAATACATTGCCCAACAATAAGTAGTTAATATGACAGGCCTAAGCGCCAAGTAAGAAAAAATAAATTAATTAAATAAATAAAGCTCTGATAAATCATAATCAAAAAGTGACATACAAAGTAAAAAATATGAGATAAAATGTCCACTTAAGTCAGATACTTCCACTTAAGTCAAAATTAGCATGTCATGTTTTCGACATTTTAAGTTATAATTTGAATAACAATCTCGTTATTTAAAAATTTTTTATATTTTCAAATTTAAGTAATAATTTTGAATTTTTAATCTCAGAATTTCAGTTTAGTATGTCAGAATTTCTAATTTTGTCATTATTATGATTTACCAGAGCATGATTATTATTATTTTTTTCTCTTATGCGGTGGAAATGGACTTAAATATTATCCAGACAAAATCAAAAGTACACACTGATCTACATCAGACTCTCTGCTAAAATTATACAATAACATTTTACAGTAAAGTTTCATTAGTTAACATTACTTAACTACTTTATTTAGCATGAACTAAGAAAGGACAATACTTCTACAGCATTTATTAATCTTAGTTAATATTAAATTAAACATTTACTAATTCATTATTACAATTAAAAGTTGTGTAAACATTAGTTAATGCACTGTAAGCTAACACGTACGTTAGTTCGAACAACTGTACTTTTTATTACCTACATTAACAAAGATTAATAAATACTGTAATAAATGTATTGTTCATTGTTTGTACATGTTAGTTAATAAATTAACTAATATTCACAAATGACACCTTATTGTAAAGTGTTACCAATTATAAAAATATGCACCTTATTAACAATAAATTGTCTTACCGTTTTCTGTGTGCTTCTTTTGTAGAATGTTGTCTCGGCATAAGTGATCTCTACTTCACAATTCTCAGCTGTTTTAACAAAAAACAGATGCATTAAAACCACAAAACTCAGTCTTAATTAGATCTGGTTCTTCACAGCCTATGTGTTATCGGCTTTCAAATTTAGCACCAAATTAACACTCGAAGATTTTTAAAATGGCATTAACAGATTTAATTATAGCCATTAGGCAATAGGCCTATAACTTTTTCCACACACAAATAGTTCCTAAAAGAGTGTTTATGATTACATCTAGAGAGACACATAAATCATACATTATTTTATACATAAATCAAACCCAAATGGGATGTTTAACAAAGCAAAGTATTTTACAATCTTTGTATTTCATCAGCACTTAAATTCAACAAGCACACCAAAAGTTATCATTCATATCAATTTTACAGCACCAGCTACACCTTTACACATGTAAGATTATGTTCATAAAATGAAGATCAGATACAATGAACAAAGCTTTTTTTTATTAAAATAACCATTTCTGTTTTTGCAGATTAAGAAATGGAGAATTTTTTTTTCTTTGTGCGAGTGAGATGATTAAAGTTGGACGCTCAGTGTCATTATACACAAACAGACATGTATTATAACAATGAAAAGTATGAGAATAATTTTTAATGAAATGATAAAATAGGACTAACAGTTGGAAAAATACTTGGAACATATTTTTGAAGAATTATTTCTGATTTTACCTGTTTAAAAGGAGAAGATAATACTTGCCTTCTTGATCAGTTTTGCTGTGTTTCCTGCAGATGCAGAAGATCACGACTACAATCAACAGAGATCCAGCTTCAGCAGCAGAAACCAGCACTATCAGAGAGACTGAATCTGGAGGATATGAAGGAGAGTAAAAGAGAGACAGTCATTAATGTAAGTGAATGCATCAGTCTGATCTACAACAGAAGACAGAGATCAGCTCAATGAATAAACACATATATCAGCGCTGCTGTACCTGCACATGGTTGACAGAGTTCAGTAATGTTGAGATGTCTGGTCTGGTTGCTGATGGGATTGTTGAGCACACAGTTGTAGGTGTTTTTATCCTGATATTCCACCTCCAGAGGTAGAGAGAGACTGATGCTGAGATCAGACACACTGATGCTGGACAATAAACTGTTTCCTTTGTACCAGGAGAGAGTCACATGACTCACATTCAACACTGAACACAACAATGAACAATATGATGAAGAACATTGTGAAGAGTTACTGCTGATGACAGGAACAGGCAGACGAGCTGAAAACATGAGAGAATATAAGAAATATGAACATAATTCTCTTATTTTCAACATTGTGAATTGTAGTGAATCTGTAAATTTTGTGTTGAGTGTGTAGTGTGTTATCGGTCGCTGAATGTGTCTGTCATCTCAAAATATAAAATAAATAAATATTTGACTATGTAAATAGAATATGTGAACATTCGACAGATAATCTCTGCTCACCATAAACAGAAACGTTGAATGTTTTTGATGTCCTTTTTGCTCCACTTATCTGTAGTTCATAACATCCAGCATGTTGAGTTGTGATGTTTGTGATGGTCAGAGATCCGGTTTGTTTGTCCAGCTTCAGTCTGTCTCTGAATCCCCCATCAAGAGCATCAGATGAGACGTTTTGCTTCTTTTTGTTCATTCTAGCAATTTGAGACTTTTCAGCTCCATATTTCCACACTATGTTGTCGCCTTCATGTATTTCAGTAACATTAGTTTTTAAAGTGACAGAATCTCCCTCCATCACTGACACCGAGTCACCAAACACACCTGATGAACAGATTTTACATGGATTAAATCCTCTGATGGTTTACAAACCCTGAAATCAGCTTCATTTACATGTGAAGTTGAGAACAGCAGCAGAAACCCGCTACTGTTACCAATACAGAGAGTGTTAGAATCAAACAGACAGAGAAAACACTGAAGCAGCGCTTACGAATTGCTGGAAATATATTTAAAATAGCAATTAATAGAGTATATGGCAGCATAATTTATGAAACAGGAGAAAAAAACTCATATAACGAACTACAACAACCCCGAGCCCCTTCATAGTAGCTTAATGCTACAGTTCTACCACAAGAATGATCTATTTCAAAAATGTCAGTTTTAAATCCACAGTGATACACTGGATATTCACACTAAATATTCCTATTTAATGGATTAAACACATAAATGCATGAATCCCAGATATAAACTCAAAGCAATCAGGTTTCCTAAAACAGCAACAACTTTTTCAGTCAAGCAAATTACATTAAGGAGTTTAATTGTGGTTTAAATGCAAGTCTTATTTCAAAATTTAAAGTCTGGTGCAACAGAATTATCAGATAAACCTTGATTTAATCTAGATTTAAGATTAATCCTTATTGGTGCAGCACATCTTTAATCTTTCATTTGTTTTAAAGTGTAGACGACAATCGGTGTTTAAATTTTCGTAATTTATTGACAATAAATACATGATAATTTTATGCAGATTAAAAGTACAGTTTTAATTGTGCTGGATATTTTAAATACTTTTTTTTTTTAAATGAGAGATTTAGATCACTGGATAGTCTGCTATGCAATATAAGTTTCCTGCACATTTTGACTAGTGAGTTTACATGGCATTTGTAGATGTTTATGATAGCTGCAGAAGTATTTGAAAAAAAAAAAAAAAATATATATATATATATATATATATATGATCATTTGCAAAAACAGATAACTCCGTTTTTAACAGTTCTCAGAAATCATGTTTTTTCATTGTGCATTACAATTAATCTCAATCAGACTACAGTTAGGTTATTTTGACTAGGTTAAAAAGTAACTAAAAAACAGCTAACTAACAAAATAAAACAATAAAAACATGATAAAATAATAAAAAACATGTTTTTTGAAAATGAAAAAAAAAAGAAATGTATTTTTAAAAGGACAAAAAATGGCCTGGTATTTGAAAGCAGCTATATGGAAAATTCACACTTTCTGAACATTTAAATTCATTACAGGGATTTCCATTATTCTTCATGAACTTTCCCAGACCTGGAAACTTTAATGTAAAGTTCCTAACTCCAAAAGAGACCTGAATTCGAAGTCAGTAGATCTTGTGTTACATTCATACAATATTCACGATTCTCTTGGTACACAACAGCTGATGAAAAATTTTAATTTACTCCGAAATGAAAAAAACATCAACAACAAAAAAACAACTTTTTTTTTTTCTTACCAGTCAGACTCCAGCAGAAGAAACAGAACAAGACAAACTTGTGAAACATTTTCTTCAGTGCTTCAGTGTGTGATCTAACAGCAGAACTGTTGAAGGGTTGTGTGAATCCTCCCCTGACAGCGTTTGACCCTCCTAGTTCACATGCTGCATTTGCATATGATATAATGATATAGTTCATCTAACCCTTATTATGATTTTTACTGGTTTTAATGGATTAAAAATATATATATATTATCAAAAGGTTAAGGGTTCAGATTAGATGGGTTCATATCACTGCCAGAGTGACAGATTTTCTTCTGAGAGTGTAATACCTGACTGTGTGAAATGTCTAAAAGTAGAAGAATATTCCATTATTTCATGGTGAACATATAATGATTTTTGAAATTATGTATATTCTAAATTTTAGTGAATGGAGAAACCCAGAATACAAATTTAAAACTGTGTTATGATCTCACAGTACCGGCTTTACTAAGCTTTATCTTCTGAGTCAAACTGAAACCTGATGTAGTTTTCTGAATGTGGTTTGATCTGTTGGGTGGACAAACATATGTCAGTGACTGGGCATTCATAGCACAAATGTTTACTTTGTAGGTGATGAGTTTCTTTCTGTGCTGCTACTATTTACAGCATTGTACATTTCTTTAATCTACTGAAGGAAAAAAAATAGAAAGTGTTAAAAACAATAGCAAAATTATCAGTCACACTTTAGTTTAGGGTCAAATTCTTACTAACTGCATGCCATCACCAGCAACGCATGAAATGGGCCGAAGATGATCGAGATTGGAAGAAAATGGACTGGTCTGATGAATCAAGATTTCTGGTGCATTTCACATTGACGGCTGAGAGCGGATACGCCGATTACCGACAAAGGCTACGGCACCTGGTTGCACTGTTGGATGGACACAGGTCACCAACAGTGGCAGTATTATGCTGTTGACAATGTTTTCTTGGAACATTTTAGGCCCCAATATCCCAATAGCGCAATCCCTGACAGCTGTCAGACATCTGAACATCCTTGCAGACCAAGTGCACCCATGGCAACTGTGTTCCCTGCTGGTGATGGACATTGCCAACAGGGTAATGCGCCATGCCACACTGCCAGAATCATCAGATATTCTGTTAATGCCTTGGCCTCCAAATTCACCTGACATGAACCCAATAGCATGTGAAACATTTTCTTCAGTAGTTCAGCTAAAACTCTATAAGACTATCTGCTGATAACATTGAACCTGGTGTGTGAATCCTCCCACAACAGAGTTCGACCACCCTACTTGTTAACACACACACGCTAGTTTATGCATGCTCACGCATTTATATATATATTTTTTTTATATGTGTTCTTCTGGTTCGTAAGATGTTGGGCCCTATTTTAACGATCTAAGGTCTGAAGTGCATGGTGCAGGTGCACTTAGAGCATATCCAAATTCACTTTTTCTAGTTTAAGATGGAAAAAATGGTCGGCGTGCCAGGCGCATGGTCCACAAGGGTTGAACCTATTCTCTTAATGACTCATGGGTGTGTTTTGGGCGTAACGTGCAATAAACCAATCAGAGTCTCTTCTTCCATCACTTTAAAAGCCAGTTGTGCTTGCACCATGGTGGATTCGCTATTTACATGGCAGAATTTGCAAGAGCAAATACTGAATGCTTCTCCAGAAAGGAAATAGATCTACTAACATTGATGGTCTCTGAAAGGTAGTATTTGACTGTGGCAAATATGAACAAGTAGAAAACTGGATTAAACAACCTAAATTTAACGATAAAAATAAACCTAATGGATCATTAAGTTATTGTAAATGTCAAAGACTATCTACAGTCTAGGCCCCAATTTACTTCAAATGAAGTTCGTTTTCGTTCTTCATTTGGGGCAAAAAGAAGTTCGAAAAGGCTGAGCGACGGTATACTGTTTTCGAACATTCCAACACCCCCGTGCTGCTGGAGGTGGGGTGTAGATTAATGTAAACGTGTCGCAATGCTCGCGAGTATGCCCTAAACACAACAACGGTGCAATGATGGTGTATCTAGGTCTTTTATTAAACTGGATACATTTTTACATGTTTTTATATTTTATGTGTTGTCATAACTTGATAAAAACAAAGGTTTATTATTGTATGTTCTTTTGGCATTTCATTTATTGTATACCTTTTAAATTTGCTTATTGAAAGAACAACAACAGCAGCAGCAGTATGGTGTAATATTTATTTGAAACATATATTTGGTACTTGCTACCTTATATCTTTACCCTTTCATTTCATTCTTTTCATGGCTTTGGAAAACTTGCATCTGATGTTGCTCTATGTCGCTTTTTGCATAACTCTGGGTTGTCGACACCAAGCTTCGTTGTGATTTCTTTCTAGGAATTAAATGCTTTCTCTGAAACTTTAAAGTCTCCCCGCGAGCGATTGTACAGGTGCGGATATATTTATTCGACACAGTGTAGTTATGTTGCTAGTGACTTGGAGATGTTGTTCTCCTGCCTGACCTTTGTTGAATGAGAAATGATCTGGGGAAAAAAAATTGCGCGTCAAAGAAGGTAGAGCTCCAGAACACACCCACCGATTGCGTAAACGCCATGGACCAATGGTAGCTCAAAGGTGTTCAGAAGCCAAAACGAACTCCCCCAGAAAGTTCGCTTTGGTGAGCTGTATCGAATTGCCAAAACAAACTCAAAACAATCTTCGTTTCGGCCTGATTTTGTTCAAAATGACATATCATTCTTCGATTTTGTTTGAAGTATATCTGACCCTTACGCAACAAAAATATATTACGTGACAATATATTTCATGTGTCTCCATATATTGTGAAATTTACATAGTAATATATCATGATATATTATATAATAATATATTATATATATGTAAGTTATATATTGCAATATATGGGACAATACTGCAATTATTGCCGTTTTCATATATTGAATAAATACATATTATTATACTATTTAATATATTGTTATGTATATTGAAATATATCCCACATTATATGAAATTATATATTGGAAGAGGCATTGTATATATATATGTAAATATATATGTAAAATTATATGAGATAATATACCTCAATGTACAAGATAATATAATCAGATTTATATGAGAACATATGTCAAATATGTTGAAAAATATATTGACTTATATTACATAATATATTATATATAATTATTATATTATATATTGTATACATGGTAAATATGAAATAATCTAATGTACAATGTCTGTCATATATTTTAAAATATAATAGATTGAATAAGACATCAATATAGTTCACATTAACTGAATGAGGTTTATTTCAAAAGCAGCAGCTGAAGGGACAGTGACCTGAGAACAAACAGAATGAAAGGCATGTCACCATGGTTCCATCTGAAGCTTATGTACACATAATGTACATAATGTGCTCAGCAAACGGCAAGCTGGTTTGCTGGTAGGGATGTGCCATATATGCCATATCATAATTAGTTCCAGGCTATAAAATCTTTTTTTTATTTTATTTTAAACATGTTATATTTTTATGTGATCCAATAGATGGCAACAACAACAACTATAAATGAACAAAAATACTTAAAAGAATTAATAAAACATTTCCTAAAGGACAACTGTTCTTCATTGTAATAAAATAAAACAGTCTTCAGTGCAACAAAAACAGAACAATCCCTCAGTGGAAAAAAACAGGACAACAATCCTTTAGTGCAGTGTTATGGATCCCGCATGCTAACTTATCAAGACCCACTCTGATTAAAAAAAAAAAAAAGGCATTACAGTAAGATAAGTAGAAACACCCAAGCTTTGTCCTCAGTTATTGTACCTACTTTGCATTAATATGGCAGTGATAGTTATAAAAGAAATGTCATTTAGACTTGCTGTTGACTGGATGGGAAATGGTCTATTAAACACTATGAAGCAACACAGAGAAAAATACTGTATGAAAACCTCAAATGCACAGAGTGGGTCTGCATTGTGCAGCATAAAAAAACAAACAAACTCATAAATATTTGCACATCCCCAATGGATTAAATGCTCAGCGAGAAACTCACGTTTTCAGATGAAGCTGTACTGTATGACACGCCACAACTGATGCCCCACAATTACATGTTGTCTCATTCAAATTTGGCACAAAACCAATTATTATAGAACTTCAGCAAGTACCTCAACATTTAGAAAACAATTTGTAAAAAAAAAAAAAAAAATACGTACATGGATTTCAAGATTTGTCCTTTGCTACAGACTGCACCAACAACATAGCAAATGGCTGGTTAACTCAGCATGGAGTGCGAGGTTCATCACTGAAACACATGGAAGTGAGATGCCCGGGTGTCTCAGCTGTGTCTCCAATACTACTCAATCAACAGGGATGTGAATTCAGCAACTACATGAGGTACAGTGAATTGTCAGTTTGTGATTTCGTTCTTTTTTCCTAAGTACAACGACCAAAAACATATACACACAAGAAAAGAAGAAAAAAAGTCAAATACATAATTTATACTTCAGCAAGTATCCATGAACAAAAATAGAATTCTATTTTCCTATGTTATATTTACAATGAAAAGAAAAAAAAAGTCTGTAATGAGATGGAGATTTAAAAAAAAAAGAAAAAAAAAAAGAAACTTTGTTTTGAGCTCCAATCCATTTTGAAATTTCACTGTTTTATTATTGTTCTCTGATTGTCCTTTAATTCTGTTCTACTGACACTTTTAGAGCCAATAATGGCTAATAAATACAATAAAATGTCTATATGCACTAGAGAGCTTCAAATACAATATACAACACAAACATACATGACCATTAAAATGTGCTACTGAAGTCCGGTGTGTCTCAGTTGGCCAGTCACTACGCGAGCCTCTCCGTCGAGTTTACTGCTCTTTCTCCCCTAGGCAGCACTGGAGCTTAAACAAAGTGTTCATTCATCACGTGTCTTTGCATAAATAAACAAAATATGTCAAGAGAAAAATGACTCAAATCTGGCAACTGTGAGGCGCACTCACATGAGTCCAAACAGGTGACTTGTTCATGTAGGTTTTTTCTTTTTTTTTTCCTCGCACAACGGCTTCACATTAGTCAGAATTGATAAAAATACCATTTATATCCAGTGCTTGTAACACTTTTGAATCATTGTCTCCGTGTGAGATTGAAATAGTCTCTTTTTTCTTTTTTTTTCTTTTTTTTTTTTGTAAATCTATACAAGCGCAATCAAGTTTCAGTCCCAACAACAGTCCTTTTGTCTGCTACCAGCCTACAGAACTGGCTTGGCATGGTCAAGGAAATATGTACAAATCACGTACAAATCAACCAATCCACCAGCAAACAGATATAACAGCTTTAAACAATAAATGTTGGCTTGTAAGCAGGGAAGAAAAAAAAACTGAATGCGGATGTCAAGGGACAACCAGCCAAGTACTGTACCTTATGTAAAAATCACAACAAACTTAAAACCAACAAAATAAAAGGTACGAATACAAGCTTTTAAAGAAGTGCTCGAAACTTCTACGAATTAAGTAAATGCTTTTCAAAGTGGGGCGCTGAGGAGAAAAGTCAATGCTTCAACTGCTGGGAGAAGTAAGCGCTCAATAGCCATCGGTACCTTTTAGACCTTTGGAGGTAATGCAGTGACCAGCAGCCTCGCTGTGACATTTCCTGTCTATTCTAATCTCTGGGTTACTGATGAAACAGACAGGTTCAAGGGCAAAGGCAAAATAGCGGGACTCATGCATTAATAATGCCGTATTTCAGATGATACCGACTCGTCAGTCATTTTAATAATCCCCCACAGCTTGATCTACTTGTTCCATCTGCTCGCTAGCACCTCGTGGCTGCTTCTGGCCGCGGCCTTTCGCGAGCGCTTTGATGGAGAGAGGGCACAATAAACCACATGGGCCTCTTCTCCATTGTTCGCTACCTTTCTCCTGGGCACGGGCCGATGCCGGGAGCCAGATGGCAGCCCCTTGAGGCAGGGTGTGCGCTGGGCAGAGGTCAGGCGAGTGGAGGTGAATGGCACTCGCACCCTGTAGGAGCCTTCGGTAGGGCCAAAGCCTAAAACAAGAGGCCCTGACCGCTGGCTGCTTCTTGGCTGTCCTTCCGCACGGAAACAACCCGAGATCCGTTCTGCTGCCGAAACGAGCGGATAATTTAGTAGAGGCGCAGGACTGCCTATTTGAATTGTCTTTTTTTTTAAGTGCTCAAAAAACTGATTTCAATTGCCAAAAAAAGAAAAAAAAATGGCAGATTTGTCAAATGTATTTGTTTCAGAACACATATTTAAACGTAAATACAATCAAAGTTGAACATTTGGCAAATAAGTGCCATTATTCGTTTAGTTAAGTTTCTCCTTAACCCTTTGCATAACTGGCCAAAACATCCTGATAAACTGGACGTTCTCTTAAGACTTAACGATGAACTCACTGCAGAAGCCCAAAGGGCGTACGCTCTGCTTTAAGACTATTTCCGTCAGTTAAGATTGCAATGTCTTACAAGACTTAAGCGTAAATAAAAGACTTTAAACTTGCTGCCCTGGAAAACGGGGCTAAAGACTTCAGCAGAATGTGCGTGTACATATTGTACAACAGCAATTTGTGATTGTAATACACCAAAGCTGCCTTTCGCTGCCTGTCCAATTCTGCAGATTGGATGCCATTTGGCCCCTTGGCATTCTGGCCTGATTACAATCACTGTGATTAAGAACCGAGCGGGTAAGACTGAACTAGACGAGGACGGTGGTCAGGCGATCACTGCATTGAACCTCCTGGAGAACTATGACATTCTTAGTTCCTGAGCATTTGGACGTGGTTGTCAATGGAGAGGAGAAATAAAAGTGGGCTTTGTAGATACGATTGCAAGGATTGTCTAAGACTCATGCAGTCTCTCCCTTAAGACTTTCAAATTTAAGATTTAAGAGCAGGAAGCTTATGATATGTTTGGCACATCTGGACTTGTAGTAGTAGTAGTAATAATAATAATAATAATAATAAGAACAACAATAATAATGGGGAGTTTTAGGCTTTCCCTCTATGGTTCAAATGTAAGGACTTCTTCAGTTTTATCGTATTATGAAATGTCAAATGAAGTGTCGTCTTTTTCATTTTAAATAGTTCTGATTAAAAACATTCACAAGCTGTTGGCTGGTACAGCATACCTGAGTGAGATATAGAACCCCATCGAAAACAGTAATGTACGCTTCAAAAGAAAAAAACAATACATGTGTAAATCCATATGAATTTAAGTAAGACTGTGAGTTATGCATTCATATGAAATGTTTCAATTGTCAAGTCCTATTATTCAAAAATGTCGTAGGAAATACCCTAAATTGTCCATGATCAAAACACAAGGAAAAAAAAAATCAATAAAATAACAATAAAAAAAAAAGAGCCAAAATAAAACACAATCAAATTGTTTCACACTCGGAGAAACACTTAAGACCAATAGCTGTTAAATCTGCAGGAGCCACATCTGCATGCTGGCTCCCAAAACGTGTTTTCTGTTTTCTTTTTTCTTTTTTGTTCTCTTTTTCATCTTCTTCAGTCTTCCCTCTAATAAAAGGATATTCTTCGCTGGCTGTTTTCGCCTCAGTTGGCACTGACCGGCTCCTGTGTGTCATTCTCACTGCTGTAGTCCGATTTGGGCTCGTCCTCAAAGTCCTCGTACATGTCCATCTCGTCCTCTCCGTTCACGGGGTCGTTAGACACCATGGTGCCCGGTTCCATCTTCATGTTGAAGGTGCTCTGGATGACGGGGATGGTGGGCTCGGGGCTGGCCGAGGCACTGGAGCAGTCTGACGTCATGTGAGGGGAGGGCGTAGTGGTTGCCATTGTTATGGCACCGGGGTAGACGATACCTGCGCTGGGGGTGATGGGGATCTGCGTCTGTGGCTGCTGCCTAATACAGAGGTGAAGAAACAGACAGATTTACGCTCATGAAGTGCCAGGGTGCGCTTTTGCTTTTCGCAAAGCTCAGAGAAGCTTAAGAGCTTTTAAGAGACGAATGACAAGTCTAACGTTTTTCAAGGAAAACAATTACGGTCTCGGGGAATTAGAGAATGGAAAGAATGTACAGAAGCACACAAAACGTCGGGCGAAAGCATAAAGCTCGTGGAGTTTTAAACGCCGACTTGAATGGAACGTGCCCAGCCGGTAGCCCTGTAAAAATGATTCCCAATCAGCGACAACGATTTGGGAACGATTGTGAAAATGACACTCGTTTCTTTCTGGGTGACAAAGCCAACTGGTTGGTAGAGACACAGTCTCCTGATCTTTAACAGGCTGATTGATACTCCAGCGCTCGTATTTCTTGCTGTTGAAGTGGAAACACCTGGAACAGGCATTTTCTTCACTCACCACACGCAGTAAATTATAGAGTTGAGCTCCAAACATCTGCCCTGCAGCCCTCTCTACATTCATACTCGACTCTAATATCCTAAAATAATGGCTACGTGAGTCCCGCTGCCCTCTGTTACCGTCTAAATGTGATAAACCACTACTTTCAGGCAGCTGAAAGAAAATACTATTTTGTCAATGGGATTCAACCCAGGGCCATATAGTGCATTTGCCCTCCTCCGAGAAAAAATAAATTTACCACAGCATATAATCACAAAGGGAGCGTGTAGACAACAAAAGGCTGCACTCGCTTTGCTTTGAAGCGTATATTAAAATTAAGTTCGAGGGCCATATAACGTGACAAGTGAGCTAAGTGGTTGAATTACTCCAATCAACCTGATTAAAGGGTCACTGGCTTTACACCAGGAGTTGGCACACGGTATGGAGTCATTACCTGCCTATTGTGAGAGCTCTAAGCTGGCTTTATGAACAGCGTATAGGGGTTTAACAGAGGGCAGGGCATCTTGGACGGCCGCCTGCTATTGTTCGTGGCGGTTTTTTCCACTGTGCACCTACCCCACAGTGAAGAACTGCCTCATCTCCTGCCTCCTCGACCTCATCATCTGCTTGTACTCGCCTATGCGGAGCTTCTTGCCGTCGATGATGCAGGTGCGCTTGGGCCGGGGCTTGTACTTGTAGTTGGGATACTTCTCCAGGTGGATCTTGCTGAGCCGTGCCTGCTCCTCATAATACGGTTGTTTCTCCTGGTTCGTCATGGACTTCCAGCGAGATCCTGTTGACCACAGTTGAGAAGTTAGAAGTGAAAAATGATCATTGCGGATTTTTATTTATCTATTATTTATTTTTGGAGAAAGAATGACTTCTAATCATATTTTATAGCTACATTTTATTTTTAAACATTTTAAAATAAATTAAATAAAATGTAATAAAATAATGTTTGTTTTTTAATGGAGAAAAAATAAAATGTAGTTATAAAATCAAGTTATTATGAAAACATTTTTATTAATTCAATAAATCTTAATAAAATTCATAATGATATTTCAATGTATTTTTACATTTTGAGACAAAATTAGCTTAAAACACAATGTACACCAACACAACTGCATTATTCTGAGGCAAGCACTGCTTTTGTGAATGGAGGGTAACTGCATTACTGTAACCGTTTCTGCATTAGTGAAAACAACAGGCCAGTAAATATCTCCAGCCTTCAGAAACGTCCGGGCTGACGGGTCTTTTAGTTGCTGTGATCTATTGACTCTCTGGACTGGGGGACAAGACCCATTTAGCCCTGTCATTTTTCATGACAAACACTGCCCACGTGACAGCCACTAAATCCATCTAATTGAGCTGCTCCTGCAGGCATCAAGCCATCAAGTTTAACTGTGCTCGTCTGTTTGAGATGCATTGAATTGCGTGGAATTACTTGCAAAAGAAGATTAGGCAGGTGTTGTAATAGCCTGGACATCTTATTCACAGCATACATTTTGCATAGCAGCTTTGTAATGCTGAGATGCTTGTCTATCGATTGCTAAGAGGGCAGAAACTGGCGTGGCGATATTCATTTGCATATTTTCTGTGCAATTCAAGGTCCGGTGTACTATAATGCTTAAATGTCTAGTCAATCAACATAACACTCAGCCTCTCTTAATGGTCCAATTCAGCTACATTTTAGTCTTTTAAGTCTTGGTTTTGGTCCAAAACAGTGGGCTGTTTCAGTTTGGTAAAAACAGACCCTCCCTTTACCTCAACAGAGGTTTAGTTCATTTCAAAATTCTGAATTAAAACACATTGAATGCACGCACATCAGCAAATGTCATGTGACTTCGCTTTCGAGTCTCAACAAATTTTCTATTGCTATTTTTTGCCAATTTCCTGGAAGCAATGACCTTGTTTTCTTAAATGCAAGGAATAGAAATGCTGCTTATTTTGCAATTGATTTCACAATATTCCACTTTTTTGGGGGGGCTAATAATTATTCCAGAACATGGATAGAAACTTAGCTAATGACAAGGATTCCTTGAGTAGTTACTTTGAAAGAAAGTAAAGTCATTTCAATAAGTAGAATGACTGTTTAAACGGCTGTGTTAAAAAAGACTATTGGGTTAACGTGATCCAAAACAAGCAAAGACATTTTCAACAGTTTCTGAAGCACTCCACAATAGTTCCCTGGATACCAGTTCGGTTTATTCTTATGGAGCACGGCGTAATCTCAAATGAAAACGGAAAGGCTAACGCAGACGGCGATGGCTGCTGGTCGTGATTGATTTGGGGGCTTGGACTTACCCAAGATTTTGCTGATGTTGGAGTTGTGCATGTCTGGGAAGGCCTGAAGGATTTTGCGGCGCTCATCTTTGGCCCAGACCATGAAGGCGTTCATGGGCCGTTTGATGTGAGGTTCGTTGCTGTTCCTTCCCCGGGGTTCCCTGTAGACCCGTGCCTCGGTAGTGCTGGCGCCTCCTGTTGGCCAACAATAATACTGATGTGGTTTATCTGCAGAGCCATTCAGTTCCTTACACCCTAGGAACACCAGAGCAAGAAGGAGAGAGCGGGTGCAAACCGTTAATCAGCTTAGTAGTGCAGGGCATCCATCAGCACATCAGAGTGAATGGAGCTGAACCAGAGAAGCTGGGTTTGGGGATCCCGAGAGGCCTGCAGCTGTATCTTATACTCCAGGCTGCCCATCCCAGAACTGGATGGGACAAGCCCATGTTTTGGAGTGTAGAACAAGACGGCATTGTTGGTCAAGGAACTCCTGATGAGTGAAAACTACCTCAAACCAGACGAGGAGGACCCTGACTATAATGCCTTTTGAATATTTTGTCTGGGTTACAGCGTTCGTACATTCAAACAGCCGTACATTTCTGGATGACTGTCGTAATGTTTCTCCTGCTATGAGTAATAACGGTAATGCTCTGAATAATAAATGTGGCACAAGGGTGTTTGTGTAAGGGAGGTAAAATTAGGAGGAGGATCAGTGCCAGTGTCCTGACAAAACATATATCTCCATGTGACTGCTTTCAATGTGCTAACACATAGAGTCTGACAAAGGGCAGACCTAGTGGTTAAACACGGGATGGTTTAAAAAAAAATAAAAAAATAGGTTTCTGTATTTAAATGATCACAGGTTTCACACACTTAGAGTTAGTGAATGCGGCCTGGGGTGAGGAGCGTAACTCCTCAATCAGGCCATTCACAATCAGCATGTGTGTCCCCCAGTTTCTGTATTTAACTTTACAGCAGAGTGAAAATGATTCTGTTTGCATGCGCATTTGCTTCCTTTTATATGTAAGATGTGAAAGAATTAAATAAAAGCTGTATGAATATTTCAACAAACAAAAACATGTTGATAAACAAGGCTTGAAAAATAAAACAAACAAAAAAAAGCCTTCCCATATGCTACGATACATCTTTAATGATCTAAAAACTGGATAAGAAGGCTTGGAATCAGCCATGAATATTTCATCATCCACATGTGATGTGTATTCATTAAGACCCTGAAACTTCAAGTCTTGGCACACGGTACCTGCTTTTGATTTCTATTATCACTGGTGTTGATAAACAAAATAAAAACTCCAGCTAAGTAATGGATCTTGGCACTACACTGCTATTAATGCACTGGGATACCGAGATTATTCCGAGGGCAGCGCGTTGCTCAGAGGAGGAGGAGCGGGAAAATAGGCAATGTTGAAGGGCCACCTTCTCTATGCATACACACACACACACACACACACACACACACTCGTGCCCGGAGAGAAAAGGAGACAAAGTCTAAGTTTCAGGCAGCCAGCAGGAGGCTCTATCCTCCAGGCCCTGCTGGGCAGAACGGCTCTGGCCACAGGGCCCAAAAGATCCATTTACACATGTCATGTTTAACAATCATAATAATCCAGAAAGGACTGCTGTTTATCTGGCTGCCCAGCTCCACACAGTCATGGTGCATCAGTCAGGGTCTCTCTGATCTTGCCTCTCCACAACTTTGTACCACTACAAGCAGCCGCCTTGTCCCAGCCCCTTCCGCCGGGATTATACGGCGACGGCGTTCCCCGCACAGTACATTAATTTCATTTAGCACACGCTCACCGTGCAGGATAAATTGATTTCACTTTGTTTGGCTTTGACAGCCATGTTTATTGTGCAATGAAATGTAGTGTGGCGTAGGGCTGACAGTATCCATCAACGCTGGGCAATCTGCTGACTGCCGGGGCCAGATGAAGGCATTCATTACCTTGCCAACCCCAGCTCGCTCGCTCGGCTACCTCGCCCAGACACGACCGCCACTGTCTGCTCAGGGGGAGGGGGGATGGCCGGCTCTAATTTACGATTCGCCCCGTGCCATTACTTTACCACTGACACTGATTCAGCAATTTATATACTGGCATGCAAGCAGATATAGGCAGAGGTGAGCAGCTTACATGCAGGAAACCAGCAGCTGGACTTTTAAATTGCAGATCGGATTCATTTTTCTGTTTCACTGAGAGAGGGCGAGAGCAACCGGGGTTGGTTGTAATAATCATCTCATGCCCTGTTGTTGCTGTAGTGCGTCAGCAGACACAGACTCAGCGCTCTCAGTCATTTGAGCGGACCGCAGGAATGAGAGCCGACTTACAGAGTGCTGGTGCTCTGCGGGACGAGATGAGCGGCGGCCCCTGGCACGGAGCCCCGCTCGCAGACACGGGTGGTCCGTGCCCCCACCCCACCCCATTGCAATCATGATGTGCCTTAATCAAAAGCAGCCAAAGAGTTGGCAACGAGGTCGGCTTGTGCGACGTCACCCTGCATCTACAACATGCAATTTACAACCCTCTGCTTTTTTTCCTGGCTTGTTGTTGTTTAATAAGAAAGCTTACATGCTTCTGACATTTACAAATTAGCATTAGTTGATGTTTTTTCCCCCCGTGCGGCTCTTTTAGGAAGCACCTAGTTAGGTGTGTTATTGTGTAAATAAATGCAGATGTTTCGGGATGCCACGGGAGACCCCCTGAGGTGCGTGAGGGTGGGGGGGCGAGACGGCAGGAGGCTTCTAATCGACTTTATTGTGATTTATGAGACCCGGTGCCCAACATGACAGAGCGATACAAGAATCTCTATTTAATTTGTCTCTCCCAGTGAACAGGAGGGAGAGCAGAGGGGGACTGTATGAATTACAGAGAAAGAGAGAGAGCGCTCGCATGGAAGCATACGAGCGAAAGGGGCCCCGCGGCCCGGCACACCTGCCTGCAGCAGGCCCAGACTCGACGGTACGCAGAACAGAGCCAAAAGGCTGAGCCTCTCAGGCTCTCACTGCAGCTAGCCTTTTGTTCTGAGGGCACACACAGACTGTCACACAAGAATCCGCTTGGAGAAACAAGCAACAATCACGCAAACCTGCCAGGCCCTCTGCGGACGATCCAATAAAGAAAGAGATGCCTTTCTGCAAAGGTATTTAGCGCTGACAATGGGAGCCTCTCCTAACGCGCACAGACAGATATGACACAATGCTCGGCTCTCCCATTCATGTCAGCACTCATATTCCGCTAATTAAACCATTACAACTTACATGTGATTTAAGCCCACCACTTGCTGAGCTGCATCCAGCTGGATATTTGGAATTCTGTTCTGTGTTTGTGTGTGAGAGTATATATACGGACAAAAGCACAACTTGTTAGTGCATGTTTCTTTAAGCTATTGTTTCTCATGCCTCTCGCCCTGGATGTTGTAAGGTCTTGAAGAGGGCCATGCTAAATTCCTTTTCGCACTACACTATTTCAGAGACTGTCGATGAAAGGAGTCCTGGGCTGACGTGCAGACTATAGAGACAGTAAAACTGGATAAAGAACAGGCAATGGGAATGCTGGGAAAACACATACACAAGACACACAAATGAATGTGATAAAGTTATAGGTTTTGATCTATGGATTTCTGACTCAGAAAAAAATAATATTAATATTAATTCTTGCAATTGTAAGTTTCTCAAAATTGGTAGTTTATTTGGTTTGACCTTATATTATACTACATGACTTTATATCGGACAATGTGTCTTTTTTCTTTGGCCTATTTATTTATTTATTTTTTTACTAAAAGTTTAAAGTTTTCAGGTTTATTTTTTATTCTGTGGCAGAAATGGGCTCCCATATTCACCACCATTCAAAAAGTTGAGGTCAGTAAGATTTATTTAATTGTATTTATTCAGCAAGGACACACTGAATTGGTCAAAAGTGACAGTAAAGACAGTTATGGTGTTACAGAAGATTTCTCTTTGAAATAAAAGCTGTTATTTTGAACTTTCTATTCATCCAAAAATCCTTAAAAAACTTGATTTCCACAAGAGAAAATCAGCATATTAGAATAATTTCTGAAGGATCCTGTGACACTGAAGCCTGGAGTAATGGCTGCTGAAACCTTTGTTTTGCCATTACAAGAATAAATGACATTTTAAAATGCATTAAAATAGAAAACAGTCATTTTAATAATATTTCACAATATTACTGTTTTTCTGTATTTTTGATCAAATAAATTAGGTGCTATTGTTCCCATTAATTAGTCTTTAATGTTAAGTCTGTGGATTGATTAATTATGCTCACCTGATGTTTGTCGTTTGAGAAACAGAATTGTCACACTGAAGGCAGACAGCCGAAACATTTGTCTTTATCTCCTTCTTTAACTCAAATGAAAGATTTTAGAGTGCAGACCAACCTTTGTTTTAATAAATATAGGTCTTGGCGCCTAACCAGCAGGGAGAGCGCAGTGAATTGCATTGATCAAATAAATGCAGCCTTGATGGCCATACAAGACTTCTTTAAAAAAAAATAAAAATCTTACAGAGTAGTGTAGATCCTTGCATTAGATCCTTGTGCTTGTATTATGACATAACATGGTGCCGTTTATCATACTCCTTTATAAAACGATCGTCTAACACACAAAAATGTCTGATTGAGCTTTTGGTTCCTTTGCTTTGACTGCAGTGAACCTCAGATTGCTAGGCTATAATAATTCAGTGATAACCTTGTCACAATTTAACCATATGCATAAATAATACAGCATTAACGTAGCTCAGAGATAACAAAGTCGCGCAGTTAATCGATCCTGGCCAACGTACATTTTGCCCGGCATTGTCTCAAAAGTGTGCTGATATTACCTTGACTTCCTGCCCCTGGAATCTCTCAACACACCCTTTTTTTCTTCTAAGACCCCCGTCTGACAGAGATCGTTTAAACTCACGCACGACCCAACTCGTTCGGCAAACAAAACTCATACACTGCCATATGTGAATGAACAAAGGGGCCATACTAAAGCCTTTTGTGGTATTAGTTAATGTTTTTCATCTGAGCTTAAAAAGACCTAATGACTTTGCGGTGAGCTGATGCATGTGGCTCGTGGCTTTTTGCGAAATGAAGGAAATTCTATCTATTTCCATACCCTGCCGTTATTTTCCAACGGCCTCTCTCTCGTTAGAGCTTTGGCAGCTGTTAATTTGGTTGCTGCATGCTTTGCAAATATTAGTTCAAGCAACCTAAAGCTTTCTGTGAGTTACAGCAATGACAGAGAGCTGTTTTACACCCCAAGCCTTTTCCAATATAACGTGTCTTTTCAGCAGGCAGGACCTCTGTACAAGGGAGCACGCGGCCATTACGGACCCACTCAGTAATTTTCCTCTGCTCTCCATGGCAGTTACTGTATGTGTCTGTTTGGCCTGTTAAAGCGTCAAGAAATTTAATTCTCAAATGGTAGTTTCCTACTTAGCTGATAAATCATTTAAAGTGCATTAAAAAAATTGCTAGCTTATATTGATGAAGCCCCAAAGCTTCTGAACAGAGCGGTGTAATAAAACAAAGACTAGTGGCAAATAAACAGGACAAAGACTTGCCTTTTTTAAGCGTAGGTATCACATAAACGGCTCTTACATTCCTCAAATATTCAGGGAGAGGAATGGAATTTGTTTGACTTGGTCTATCGAAAAAGGCTCTAAACACAAAAACACACAAGTAAACACTTCATGTTTCCCATCGGGTAAACACATTCTGCTTGTAAAAGAGACTATTTAATGTGGGGCGTATCATCATAAAATGCCGTTCACATCCTTCATCTCGATGTGTTTGCGCGAAGATGGAGATGGGGATGGCTCTGTGCGCTCACGGTGGCGCCTGTCCACTGGGATGAGAAACCTCTGTGGCCTTCTAATCCTGTCTGAACTGGGAGTAAACTGGTGGGACGTTCGCCATTACTTCACCTCCACTTAGGACATTACAGGAACTCTGCATCACTCAGGCGACTGGGTGCCCTCAACCCTGCCCCTGACTGCTCCGGAGCCCACAGAAGACGGGTTCCCACCGTGCTGGAGGACCCGAGGACCCAGCTTTCTCACTGATCTGAGAGGGGTGGGACAGGCTTCTTGGCAGGATTCTGCTCTGGTCTGGTCAGATCAGATCATGCCAGACCAGAAAAACTGCATCTCTAAACCTCTATTTACAGATTTGTATACTACCCAGCCAAAATAAATAATTTATGCTTTAGAAAGCTCACAAACAAACAGAGTTATGCGAGGCTGATCATCTTACCCCCCCCAAAAAATAAATTAATTAAAAATAAAAATAAAAATCTATTGTGCTTGTTCCCTCAATGGATTTAAAGGCCTAATTTTTTTTTAAAGATGATATCCATAATTATATGAAACTTGAATTAAAATGTTTTTACTTCTCTATATATTGGCTGTAGATTTCCATGGGAACTGTTACAAATATTTTACACAGGAAAAACACTGGCGCATACAAGCGTACTGTTTATGAACAGGGTGACAAAAGGACCTGACGCCTTGTCATGTAAGTTCTATCAGCATTTACACCCAGCATATCAAACATGAGCTGTGGCAACAGAGCCTGGTCCTGGACGAGGGCCAGCATTGTCCCATCACTTTGTCATCAAGAACTAGCTGTGAAAACTTTAAATACAGCCATGCTCACTGTATTACCCCCATCAACTTTCCCTGACACTGGCCAAGCAACCGTGGAATCCAGTCAATCTGATCATCTGACTGAACTGTACCTGACCTCATTCCTCACTGTAGCCAAGAAGCAAGCAGCATTAGATATATGGCAATGCTCTGTAAGGGTACAAAGCACAACAAAGAGAATTTGTGAGCAGTTATGTTATGTTTTCAAACACTGAAAATAGATACTTACCCTCGAAATCCTCTGGCCTGGTGAGGTCGATGACTCTGTGACCAATCTTTCCATCCTCGCCTAGTTTGCCCAGGTGATGGCCCAGGTTATCATAATGAGACCTCTCCTGCAAAAATGACAGAAAATTTGTGTTCAGATACTACAGCTTCCTGTTTACAGATATTTAGTGGTTTGTCTTTAAACACCACATTGCATACTAAAATGTGTGATTAAGAAAATTGTATTCATTTAGGTCTTAACTTGATATGAAACTTGCCTGCTTCATGTTGCTTAAATTAGAGCAGTCTGGGAAATTTTTCCACAATGGTACAATGAACATAATATTAAATAATTAATTAAATAAATGTAGCAAATTGCTAATACTACTAATTATTATTATTATTTTTATTATTTCATTCAATCATTATTTTATGTGTGTGTACAGTATATGCACGCAGACACAAATATATTTTATCTATATTTTTATCAAATATCTATTTTTTAAAAAAATGCAATGGATTATTAAAAACTACATCTATAGCAGTTATATTAATTTCTTTTCATTTCATTTCATTTGAAATGCACTTTCTTAAATTACAAATCAAAAATGTAAAAAGCACTTTGAATTCAATACTGAATGGCGCACGACCCTGTAGGACACACATGATCTTCGCATGCATTATGACGGGCCCAAGTCAAGTCATCTTTATCACAGCTGTAGTCTCTTACTGTCTTCATCTGCAGGGACTTGTACCGATAAGAGTCTGGAACACTCTACTAAAAAGGATTTAGAAACAACACACTGAAAGATCCTGAGCACACAATGCAGCCTGGGACCTCCAGTGAAATGTTCAGCTTATTTTTTTTCTTTTCCGCTCTCTAATCTTTGCAGTACATGCCCCTGTCTCTGCTGCCCTGAGCTCCCTGTCTATCATTTATTCAAGGCTCATGCTCGGAGGAACACGCCGTGTTTTCCCTTTTGTCGTGTTGCTTTCTGTTCAGATTAAACTTGCCATCATGTCGCACTTGATGCACAATAAACCCCTGTCATTCCTCGCCCGTGCGACAATATTAAATGCCATGTCCGTGTGCATTTACAGAATAAAATAACAGCTTTTGGGGGGCCCTCCTGAATGGCTGCAGCACATTAGACAATGTATTATGCAGAGGAAGAGGGCCGACCGCTGCTCGGGCCCATTGTTAAATGACCTAGTTCTGCCGTGAGTGCAGCAGGGCATTAGTGGAAGCCCGTCTCGCTCTCTCTAAAGACTCGAGGAGGAGATGGACACTTTGACTCGGCATGATACAAGTAATCTCTCCCCCCTCCGAACAGGGCAGGAAGATGCTAAAAGCAAAGCGAGTTACAGTGAGTCGGCCCCAGAGCGTTTGTTCTTCTCCCAGGGTGTGCATTCAATCTCAGGCAAAAGGTGTGCTTGAATTGTCTTTTCTTTAGAGAATGCCTATCACACACAGTTTGAACAGACACTCGGGCGGCCTCCCAACACAATGCTAACAGCTCCCCTGCCACAGACGCAGACACAGATACCAACGTACACATTAATCTTTTAGCCGCGCTGCTTTGGCTGTTTTGCTCGTTTGTTTGTTTTCTGTTCTTTTTGCCACTGGGGAGCCCGTGGAGCGAGGAAGCTCTTCACACGGCAAAAGATTATCACTCCGGCTCTACTTGTCAATAGCTCATGACAATAGTGGATTACTTGGGATGATTCTGTGCTTATTGCTGTTGTCACTTTAAACAGACTTTATTATCACTGAGGGGCAAATTCACTAAACAGTTCAGGCACGTTTGTGTGTGGTATTTCAGGATAAAAACCTGCATCACGTTCACTAACCACCTGCAGTCAGATTTAAAAAGGTTCTAAATGCACTTAACTAGTCCTGTTAATATTTAAATCATGTAACTGTCATACTTTTCAGCACAAACATGCCTTTTTTCTATGTCAGTTAGGCCCATTATAGAATATTTACATTTTTTTCATATGGATATATGCACTGCTGTTTAAAAGTTTGGGTTCTAAAGTAATGCTTTTATTCAGCAAGGACGCATTAAATTGATCAAAAGTGACAGTAAAGACATTTATAATGTTACTAAAGATTTCTATTTCAAATAAATGATATTCTTTTGATTTATATTTATATATAGTCTCTATAAAATATTAAGTAGTACAGTAGTTTTCAACATTGATAATTATAAGAAATGTTTCTTGAGCACCAAATCAGCATAGAATGATTTCTGAAGGATCATGTGACATTGAAGACTGCAGTAATGGCTTCTGAAAATTCTGATTTACCATCACAGCAACAAATTGCATTTTAAAATATATTAAAATGGTAAATAATTATTTCACAATTTTACTGTTTACTGTATTTTGTTAAAAACATTTTAAAAAATCTTACCAATTATCAGTGCACATTATTTGTAAAATGCAGCACTTGTCTTCGCCTTAAATAACATTGTGCTATTACTGTCTACTGAAAGCAGGCCTTAAAACAATAAACGCTGTTTTAAGCTGCTACAAATGAATTTATTATAAATTGTCTAAATGATCTTTTAGTTGCCTACTTGATAACAGCCGTTTGCCCAAAATAACAAATCCAAGTATCTGTTACCGACTTTTTCTTCTGGAAACTATTACTATTACTCAAAAAACGCAGCACAAGCATCAAAGGGGCAGAAAGAAGAGCTGTAGAGAGAGAGTACCGCAATTTCCCACCACCACGCTTGATGGAACAATCATTATTTATGGCCATCTGAGTGATTCTGATGTACAATTAACCACTACCTGCTTATGGCCTGTCATTAAGAGCTGCCTGTTTTGACTCTGCCTTGCTTATTTAAGTGTTTTCTAATTATGACATATGTAGCGGCTCCCGCTGGGCTCAGGCGGCTTTGTAAAGATAAGTTGGAGCGCTAGCTTGGTGTGCCACGCTCCGTGTGAAGCCTCCTACACTGCTGTATTCATCACCAGACCGCATTATTGCACTTAATGAAAGAAGCGCAGCACCCAATGACAAATTGACTGATGTGCGATTAGTCGCACGAGCGATGGCCGATGCGCCGTGGACTGTCCACTGGGGAAGGGCCCAACAACTGCAGAGCGTGTGTGTGTGTGGGGGGGGGAGGGAAATGAGCACTGCTCAACAACACAGTGTCGTTTTAATGAAAGACTGTTTTTAGTAACTGTTAGTAGCAGCTTCCAAAAAAAAAGAAAAAAAATCTTAATATGAGAGATGAACTACAAGCTTTGAAAACAAATATACAGCAACGCCATCCGTTACTCTTTAAAATGGCAGGGTCTAAAAGAGATTATGAGTTGGGAGTGTGTCAAGTTCACTCTATGATTCCACACTACAAAGAATCAGAAATATACAATTAGTCTCTCAGCTGTGAGGATGTTAATAATTATAAGATATTTCACTACACAGAACTCCAAAAGCAGACAAAATCTACAGTTTTTACCCAGAGACGAGCCACGGCCCATTCCTCCGATGGGGCTAGGGATGCCTCCGCTCTTGGACAGGCTGTTCGGGCTGCTCTTGTTGCCTGGGAAGAGGATCTGTGTTGGGGATGTGGGGGATTTGACGGGCTCAGCTGTCTTGGGCCGGGCGGAGAGGTTGAGTGGCTGCGTTCCCTCCTCCTGTACATAAAAGACACAAAGCTTCTGTTAAAACAGGGACGCCCTATAGAGAGATGCTTTCCACCTTACATAAAAGACAATGCACCAGAGGCTATTACTGTAGACTAATTAGTCCGACTCCTCCAAGACATGGGTTCTGTATTCATAGCCAGGCTCTGTGCCATGCTGTAGCTCCTCAGTGCAGTGAGGGCCAGGCTTTGTTCAGGCTAATTAAAACCCTCTCTGTCTGAGCACACATCTTTATCTTCTCACCTGCTCTCATGCCCGAGAGAAACGGTTAACAGCTAATACATCCTGTTTCAAACAAACCCAATCATACCAGAGACCCTGTTTCTGTTGTGGCTAAATGTATTACAATTAAATGTGTGTGTTCTCTCATCTTTGTGGTGACCAAATGTGGTCCCTATGAGGAGAACAGCTCTAATTTGTGTTCTATGGTTGCAGATTCAGGGATGTATCTGAATCTGAATTTTTTTTTTTTTTGAAAGAATTTTATGCTACTTTTATTCAGCAAGGATGCATTAAATTGATCAAAGGTGTAAAAAATCTATTTCAAATAAATGCCATTTTTGAATTATGAAAAAAATCAGTTTCCACAAAAAAATTTATCACCACAACTGTGTTAAACATTGATAATAATAAGAGATCCTTCTTGAGCACCAAATCAATCATATTAAAATGATTTCTGAATAATCATGTGATACTGAAGACTGCATTAATGGCTGATGAAAATTCAGCTTTGTTATCACAGGAATACATTTCATTTTAAAATATATTAAAATATATTAAAATAGACAGTTATTTTAAACTATAACAATATTTCAAATAAAAATACTCTTTTACTGTATTTTTGTATCAAATAAATAAGAGACTTCTTTCAAAAACCCACCCCAAAGTAGAAAGCTTGATGACACAAGGTAAAATTTGTCAAAACTGCATCATGAATCCAGAACAACTTTAAAAGCACATCTCATCATGTTAATGCATCTTGTGTAGACTAGAAAAAGATTTCACTGGCAGTGTTGTACTGTCCAAACAGATGGGCCACATACAGAGACTGCCCCCAGCTCTTTACAAATCTGACTGCCAATAACAGTTTGTCGTTCAATTACGCTTCAACTAGACAAACAAACAGACTGCTAGCTAATTAAGCACAGCGTATCTACATATGGAGTTAACGGGGCAAAAATCACGTAACATCTTTGATTAATATTAACACAGCGCATCTCATACAACACGCTTTGGCTAAATAAACCGAAGTAAAGTGTCTAAAAATGCCTGTCCGACTCTGAATTGTGGCTCAGCGTAATTGCCAGTGATCTTATCGTATGCTCTGAGATGTTGATATGTGGTGGCTCTCTCCAAGGGCAGAGCTCCAAAAGCCCCGGAGGAGCAGCTTAGCTGAGCGACTGAAGAGGATTACGGGCGCTACGCACACACTACTGTTCGCCTCAATGATTTACCCCCGTTCTATTGTGATATTAAACTAAACTTTTCCAAATGTGCAAGTGTTTTAGGTTACAGCCACAGCACAAAAAAGCAAAACGATGATGTATATCAGTGAAGACTGATGGAAAAGCGCTATATGCTGCGAGTGTTGATCTTATAAAAGAAACAAAAGACAGTCATCACATCATTGTAGCCTCATCAATATATTTAGATTATGTGCCTCTGATGTCATTGCCTTAGTCCGGTCCAAGTTAAATGTAACGCGCAGGAAAACGTGGGCCAGTCTCTGTCATGACAAACCTTGTGTTCCAAAAATTGCTCTCCAGGAGCAGGGAGAGCCATAGCAACCCTGTCCACAGAGTTCTGCTTGAGAGAGCGGGTGCCTTGTAAAAGCAGCACAGATTGATGGGCTCGGAGCGAGAGGAGAACCGACGGCTGTACCTACCACAGCTGATTTAGTGAACAAGGAAGTGGAGAAGACTAGGTCAAATACCACTCCAGTCGCACCAGACCAGGCCGGGATCGTACCTTGACTTGAGCCAGGGGGGTTGGGGCCCTCTTTTCATTCTTCAAGCCAGACGGGGAGATCGGCCCAGTAGAATTGGGGGGCTGGGGCAGCGGAGGCATCTTGGCTCCTGGAGAGACCTGCATGCTGGCCAGCTGGGCGGCGTAGAGTTGCTGTAAGGAGGGAGACAACCCACAAGGCGTTAACATCCAAAGCCAGACACCATTCAAAGCCTTTATTCTCTCTTTTCTTCTCTCTCTCGCATTGCTTTTTCCCTTTCCATCCCGGCATAGAAGCTCCATCAAAGGTCTAACTGTATATCAAAGCCTGGATCCAGGGAGAGACAGCAGCCCCAAAAAACCACACAGCAATGGCACGCATACAAGAGACTTGGAGCCACTCGTCTTTCCACTCATCACGCAAAATTTGCAGACTGAAGCCTAGCTGCTTCTAAGATCTGATTTCCTTCCTCTCGCTCCCTCTAGTAAGCCCCTTTGACTTTAATTGGCGCCTTTTCCTGTCGCTATGCAGACACCTGAACTTCCCCCTTCGACGGCGCAGTGCACGTTCCCCCAAAGTTACACAAATTCAAGGTAGTCGAGTTTCCATTATGCACACTCTATCAAAGACATTCATTAAGACAGGAAGCCTGACAAAGAGAATTCACGTTCCTCTGCTTATTTTCACTGGCTCACGGTCAACATGCTCGCTAACATCAGCAACCTTCCAGCGGTACGCATTCAGCATGCTGAAGTGCTGCGTGTCAATCACTTATCAGAACTGAGCGGAGAAAGTGTGCGGGAGAGGTTTAGATTTCAGCTCTGAGACTGACTGACTGTCATAACCTATTGAGAATGATTTTTATTTCAACAGATTCCTAATACCCACACACCATGCAGACAAAATAAAAAATAAAAAGTAACACCTGCAAAAGCAGTGTTAGATCAAAAGGAACAATTAAACAGAAAATCCTGGGTTAGAATGTCAAATTGTACAACATTGTATATCGACATTTGTTTTAGCACGTTGTATTATTCACAGACATTTAAAACAATCACATTTCCTTTCAGTTCTCTAGTGAGAAGACAGATGTATGCATGGCTGCTTTCCCTCAGGCAAATATTGATTAGCAAGCAGATAAATGCTTATATTGTCTTTTGTCTCTTACATTAAATAAGAGGAATCACACCAGGCCACGGGACATAAATGTTAAAAATCAGCTAAAATCAGCTCTGAAAACATTTAAAGTGCATTTAAAAAAAGAAACAGTGATTAGAGACAGTAGAGGTCTGTATAATCTAATATAAACTGGACGAATATTTAAAGTGTATTCCAGGACAGGGTTATTCAAATAAAGCTGAAATAAAATATAAATATTAAAATGAAATGAAAAACAAACTAAACAACTTAAATTATAAATGCTGTCTTTGCAACTACTTGAAGTATGGTTAAGTTGAAGCACTAAATTTGCTAACATGGAAATATAAACTAAAAATTACAAAAATTACAAAAAATACTAAATTACCAAATTTTATCTAAAAATAAAAGATAACACTAAATATCAATAAAAACTATAATTCTATGCAAATAATACTAAAATAACACTGTTCTAGCATTATACACAGCTCCACTTTTTTATTTTGAAGGTGATTTTATAGGTAGCAGCAATATATGTTTTTTTTCTAATTTATATACTCATAGTCAGTAAAAATAGTAGAAGTCTGTTAAAATATAGAGTTTCGAAAATAATTGTAGAGTTTCGAAAATAATGTTGTCATAAGTTTCAGTGATAAAATATCACCCTTTAATGAATCAGATAGAGCGGTACTATATTTTGCTCACTTTATGATTTTACACGCATAAGCCAAACCCAAAACTACAATGCCAACATTTAAGCCAAATTTTTTCAGCCTCCCCTAAAAATAGCGGCCCAGTGCTATTATTCATCTGTTTTTACAGCCTCAGTCGTTGTATTTTCAACCCAAAAAAAGCATAGAGGTTTTTTTGAATGCGTATGTACCCGAGCGTGTTTGCCCTCTCTCTGCTCTCATTTCCTTTCCTTACTGGGCTGCATAAGGACTCCATTTGTCTGAAATGGAAAAAGTGGCACCAGCATTAGTGGCCTGCCCCACCTCAGCCACTCACATAGAAAAACCTGCGCCCAGACAAAGCGCTTTGTGTCTACATGTATCAGGAGATATAAACACTAAAATGCTCTCCGGTACCAAAGTTAAACGCTTGCACATTAGTGCCGCACAAAAGGGTCATTCTTCTGCAGGAGACCTGGGGCAAGCGCCGGCACATGGACAACGGAAATGGCAGGCTGATTAGGTTCACACAGTGATAGTGCAGCTTGCCAGCCTAGCCTGGTAAACAGAAAGCCTTTGTCCCGCAAAGCAACAAACACAATCGTTATTCTTTTCTTCTCTATAGGTAGTACGTGAACGTACATGTGAGTGTGTGTATATCTGACTTGAGTTTGTGTGCTTGTGAACAAGAAGGAAGCCCTTGGCCTAGTCTGCTGGACAGATGTTTGTTAACAGTGCTGCTGCTGCTGATGTGGATGGGCAGAGGGACTCTGACCTTGCGCGGAGGAACTTTATTGTTCCGGAAAAAGAGCGTAATTGGCTTTTGCTTCAAATTAGAGCCAGTCAGACTACCTTTTGTGAGGCCTGATTAACGGGTCAAAGCCACAGGGTTACGAGTAAAGCGGTCCGCTAGAAAGACACACAGGCGAAAAAACCCCCCAATAAATACTAATAGAGAGGTGAGACA